>JACXGJ010014058.1:0-15396 GCA_016801105.1 Esox niger | reverse complement strand
TGTCTTCTCCATAGTGAGAACAGGCCAGTCTCATCACTCTTCCTCCAGCCCCTCGTGTCTTCTCCATAGTGAGAACAGGAAAGCGTTTCTATCTCTCTCTCTCTATGAAAATAGGTTATCCTGGCAGTCAGTCGAGGACACCGTCGCTTCCTGCCACCACAACAGAACACCCTGGGCAACCGCGTCCAGAGCTCAACCGGATTCGCCGCATCTGGTTGGGGGTACGAGGGAGAGGCGCGGCGGGATCGGCCACACACACATGACCCTCCCGGCCATGATTAACCACGGCTCGTCGCAGCGACCCTCTTCACCAATCAGGATAAAGGAGAGAGACCGGGGCGATGGGGCCGCTATCATTTCCACAACCTCCACCCTAGCTGGAAGTTGCGCGAGGACCGTTAGCGTGCATGACGCGATAAAAGCTGTTGATACCTAGCCGAGCAATCCGCAGGACGAAAATGTGAGTGGGGAAATGTCGAGTGGAAGACCAATCTATCCTCGGAGTGAAGGAGGTGAGCGATGAATCAGGAGGTGAGAAATTAATCTCTGCTTTCTCACTCATCTCCCCTTACTTATCTCCTTCTTCATCTCTGTCATTCATCCCCCTCTCTCCCGCTTCCCTCTTCTTCATCTATTTATCCCTCTCCTGTAGGATTTAGTTGATTTGGAACCGTGTCTCGCAGCCCGAAGCAGCCCCAAGTTGCCCTTGGAGACCCCATCATTCTGCTGAGGGAATATGAACCTAGACAGTAGCAATGTGCTGTTTCTCCTCTCATTACACCTCCCATAACGAGCCCATACCTAACCTGTCCCCCTGTCGGCCTGTTAGGTAGAAACGGCTGCCATCTCGCCATGCGGTTTGAATACTAAGGAGACAAAATTGGTTTCACAATACTGTAAAGTCATTCAATTTCCTCGCGTCTTCATGATAACAGACCTGGCATGGCTTGAAAAAATATTGTCTATTTCTGTAGTAGTCTTTGAAATTCTTTAAAGTCTGTGAAATTCTTTCACTTGTTTGAGTTCAAAGGGTACGAGAAAAGGAAGACATATTGAGACACACCCATTACCCTTAGTATTGTGAAAGATGGTGCAACATTGAGACTAGTGATGAATCTGGCTGTCCTGGTGCCATAGTTTAAGAGTTTAATGAGATCGACGCTCAACAGGCATCATGCTACTGTCCATAAATCTCCCTCACTTTCAGTTACGCTTTTAGTCACTCTCTAATTATTATTTGTCTGCCTTTAACCTCGTCCCTCGTTCTCTATGTATCTCTGAGCTATAGTCTCTCCCTCTACTACTCCCCTTGCCTCTTTGCAGCTCTCTGTTTCAGGTGAATATTGTGAGGTAATGGGTCTGACAGAGATAAAGGAGAGGCCATTTGCAGACTATCAGTACACTCTGCACAACCCGTTCTAACTAGGTCACTGGAAGACTCACACTGCACCCTTTCTCTTGGGGATTTGTGACAAAGAAACAGGAGAAACACTGAATAATTGTCATTTCACTGGAGACTGGTTTTCCCTTAATGCCGGGACAGCTTTCGAGATACTTGGGAGGGGACATTTCTTGAGAGGTATTGTTTTTAAAAGAAAGACAGAAACAGTAGACAGTAGCAAGAGCTCACATATAGCTCATATATGGCTGGTATATCTTTGCGCCGCATATCACAGTGGCACTGGTTGGGACCATCTGCATCACTGGAGTCACTGCACAAATATCGCTGACACTGCTGAGAAACTGAATAGAAGCAGTTCAACCACCTGCTTTTGAATAGCAGTGGACATTAACATTTTACGAAACGACATACTATACATATGACTTTGACAAACACGCAAGCAAGCATATAGTACGCTCAAAACACACATACACACTCAAGCTCATTTAATTTAATCTTTAGTTAGGAAAAGGCTCTGATTACGTATTCCTTTGAAGTTTGTACTTCAAAGCCCTATTTTATTAGGTCATTTCTGTTTAACATGTTAAGAGGCATTTGGTTCATTTCATATTTAAACATGCAGCAAGTGGAAAATCTTAGAAAATTAAACGAGACAACATTTTTGTGAACATGTTTTTCCAATCTTCGAAATATGTAATGTTATGACATGTTTTATCTCAGTTCCTGAATGCAGCTCTGTGTGTGTGTGTGTGTGTGTGTGTGTACTGTTCATATGGAAAAGAAGCATGTCTTGTGGAACATGTCTGAAGCAGAATAAAAAAAGGAAATTCTCATGAGCACCACAAAGCCAATGACAGCAAAGGTCTACCAACGTTCTCCAGCACAGCTTTGTCTATTGCAGTGGCTATGCTGGTCTACTGTACTTCCATCAATGTGTAGGCAAGGCAGTTCAGGATTCATAATAACACACATTTGTATGTGTTTTGTACAATGGAGTAATGTATTGTAACCTCATACTAACAACCAATCGTACTCCATATCTTTTAAGACACTTAAGTCATGTGAAAATAAGTTTTGTGTTCTACTTCAAAATCCCTAAGGGTGGGTTGAGTGAGCTTAGACCTCTTGTCGTAGTTTGCGTCACCTGTTTGTCGTTTTAACATAATTTATTTTCAAATCACTGTTTTAAGAAATATACATTTCAATGAGAAAAATATTGTTCACAGCCTTTTCAGGTCAGCAGGGGTGCCAAGTCAATAGTATGGATTCTTGATTTCAGCAGCTTTGGAGATCCTACCATTTGTTTTGTAAACATGGTCTGGTTTTATAATTTGTTTTGCTGATTGATGTACAGAGCAAAAACCTGTGTCAAATGCATGTTTTACTAATATTGTTATTTTCATTATGCAGTAAACTGTTTTAACATAAAAACCTATAAGCACAGGATCTACATATGCTTAATCTACAAATATATGTACGTTCTAATGCAAATATTATTTTTATGAAAACACTGTATACAGTAGAACACAATGCTTTTGAGTATAAATTAGGTTGTTTCAATAAGCAACCAGCAACTACAGTCTTTAAAGTACTACAGACCAGAATGGATACTGTAGTAGGTCAAAACAGTTCTCTGAAGATTGATACCAACAAACAAAAATAACTGAGGTACAGGTCTACAAAATGAAAGAAAAATGTTTTACGCCATTGACCTTTGAATGACATAGAACTCAGACAATGGAGATTATGCAAACATCTTCACAGCTACACCCGAATCACATATTTTATGTGCTTGTCATGCCACTGGCATTGACAAATATCCAGCAACTAGTCTAGAAAGTGGTCACATGGCAGATTTGACACATTGGCCGTAGACCTCTGGATGCTTTTAGATTAAAATGGAAAAATGACATAAGAAGCATTCTGATAGTGGCTACAGCTAACTTTGATTACAGTTTGGACCTCGGAGTAGCTACACACAGTCGCTAGTATTTCGAAAGGCGTTGATCTTCTGGGACTGTGGACAAGCAGGATACAGTGTTGAATGCATTCTCAGTTATTCATTTAATATACATTTAAATGTATTAAATATACATTTAATAAAAACTAGTGGCATGCCTTGTGGAATCTGTGTAGGGTTCTGAGCTATATGTCTTAGGAGAAATTTTAATATGGTATCGTAGCGACTGGTAAAGGCCCAGTCTTCTACAAGCCCCCTTCGTGGGAAATATGTCATTTTGTTTCAAACATTCAAACGGTCTAATAAATATATTTTATTCATGCCTAAAATGTAATACTTTGGTATCATTAGAATATAAAAACTATCTCACTCAAAATAACACAGAATTTCCTGGACTTCATGCATTCTTGGAAAAAGTTATACTTTTTCTCATCAACTTCAAAGATTTTTTGTAAAGATTCAGTATTTCTGATACAATAGAAACATACAGATCTATTACCTGCATGCAACAAAAGGATTTGGAAAAAATAGCTTTTATTGTGTCAGGAAAACAATTCTGTAGAAATTGCTGATAACTCACATTTGTAATACCCAAATTCCAATACCATACATATTAACCAGACAAAGGTAGGAACTTTGAAATATGTCTGAGACTTATTCATTTCTAAGGAAGTTTGAGTACATTTAAATCCAGTTGATTTTTAAATGCATAGAAATCGGTGCCATACGGAACATTCTATAATGAGGATTTAACTGTTAACACTGAGCTTCAAACAGCCAAAAACAGTCACACCTAATATATATGTATGTATATAATACCTACATGGACCCTTCATAAAGAAAAAGCCTGAATGCAATGGGTGCAAAAATGAAGGAACTTGTCCTTATAACTAGTCTACAGTAGGCCGCTAGTAATCAATTTCAAGAGTTGGAGATGAAGAGTGTTGAATTAAGCTCTGACCGCCACTCAAGCATTAAATTGCCTTAAAAGAGCAAAAACATATTTTATCAGAGCATTGGGTGAAATCAAACTATTTACATGCTGATGTCAACACACGGCCGAACTTCAAATGAACCCCACTGTAGCCCGAACAGAAACCGTGAAAAGCTAATATCCAGGAGATACAGCTTTTAACACAGCTGTGGCTAGTTTCACTGAGAAATTACATAAGGTCTTTATGAGAGTCATTCAGCGACTGCACACACCACTTAGGTGTTACGTACAGTAGGCCGTTACCTTTACGTGCAGGTACTTGTGTCCACAACACAGGTTACGAGGACTAGTTCACGCTAAAGCAAACACTCTGAAACAATACTATTTTGAAGATCACAACGACTGTAACAGAGAAACGGGTATATATTTTTCTCAAACAGCTGGGCGTCAAAATTATTGGGATCCCTAGGGATTCTTGGAAACAATATCAAACAAATGAAATCTACTTTAACTATTTCACTTGGGTCCAATAAAGTGGTATAAAGCATGTAAAATCCTCTTGTCTTGTATCACCACGGGGGAAGTTAAAACATTGTCAAAGGAAAAGTGCTATTGACCTTCATAAATCAGCCAACGCCTTTGAGTCATTTTGGTTGATTCTTCTGAGTCGCGTTTAAGGGACAATATATTCCACAGGTATGACGATCAAAATGGCTCATTACATGGGTTGACTTTTTTAGCGTCTCTTTGCAATGTACAGTACTACATACTGTATGTCTCTAGTTCTACGTCACATATTTTTCCTCAGTCTGTCCTGCAACTACCTGAGTAAACCAACCAAGAATGGGTGGAAATCCCCCGCAACGCAGAGCTGGTACATATACTTTCCCCCAAAACTAAAGCTGTTATTGTAGAAAAAGGTGGTTCTATCAAATATGTTTGTGGATTGAATACTTAGGCAAGCAACACATTTCAGTTTTATTTTCTTATGAATATTTCTGTGTATAAACCCAATATCCCCGTAAACACAAAAGTTACGTCTGATTTTAAGAGGTATAAAATAACAGAACAGAACAACATTAGAAATTCATTAGTATGAGAGAACTGTTCAGGGGTTTATACTTTTACAAAGCACTGTATTTTAAGAGCTATGTGGATTATTTGTTTTGTAAAATAGTTAAGTCAAATAAGTTCTATTGATTTGTCCCTGTCATCTCAAGGCCCCCTGGCAGTGTTGCCTAGTCACCCCCCACTGATCTGCACTGTATAAATTACTGCATTTTCTCCACACAAGCTAGCACATTTCCATTTTTCCATTTCAGTCAGTAAGCATATGTTCTTATACAGAACTAACTTGTCAATTGGTGCACTAATCTTAAGACAGCTACAGTAGAGTTGTTACAGGGTGCATGGTGTTACAGGGTGCATGGTGTTACAGGGTGCAGGGTGTTAAAGGGGGCAAAGTGTTACAGGGTGCAGAGTATAACATGGAACAGAGTGTTACATGGAACAGGGTGTTACAGTGTACAGGGTAATACAGGGTGCAAGATGCAGTGACATGTGCTAAACCTAGATGTTCCTGTGTTTCAGCGTTTCAACCGTGTAGGCTCTGATGTGTGTGTGTGTGTGTGTGTGTGTGTGTGTGTGAGTGTGCGTTTGTCAAAATAAGTGCATGCGTGCAAATGCTCTGCTTTTTCTGTGAATGTAAATACTTGTGGGATTGTGGCAGAATAGGTCAAAGGGCATGACATTGATATTGGGGTCATGATGGTGCCGCGTTTGTCTTCATAAGTCACAACACATCTTAACCCAGCCGGAGAGGTGCTGTTAGCAGCTGGAACGCCCCCCTCCATCCGAATCCATCAGTTTAACAGCTGAGCTAACCTGACAGCCGGCTTCAGATTCACTTCATGTTCAATTAAACTCAGTGGAACACAGGATGTGACTAAGGGCAAAATCTGACCACAATATCACCCCCATTCCATTAGGGACTCCAGTCAAAACTGTTGCAGTATGGGGGATAGAGTGCCGTTCGGGCTGTGGCCTGTCAGCAGGTTTTAGGAAAGGACTCAGAGGAAATTCCCATAAGAAGTAAACGGCTCAGGCTTCATCAGGGAGAACCCCCCACTGAGCTCCTACAGCTGGATTCTCGTCAACCTGATCGCCAACGCACCCATCTGAAATCAAATGTTTCAAATCAAGTTGCCCGTTAAAAGTTCCACATGACTGGAGAGAAAAAAAGCAGTGGATCTGGCTGTGCGGTCCAGTTTTTAATCTTTTAGGATCGTCATGTACAGTAGATCTATTATTATGTGTACATGTTCAGGGGACCGTTTGGGTTTCCGCAGGCTGATCAACATTTGTCATCGTCTGATTGGAATTATTTGTAGGAGTAATAAGTTGATCGCAACTCTCCCTGCACGTTCCCTCGTATGACTGCACTTCCACGGCTCTTCTTCCCCCTCACTTCCCAGCAACATGCTGCAGCATAAAATAGGCCGCATACTAATTTAGAGGAGACTGAGTGTGTCTGTGTGTGTGTACGTGTGTGTGTGTGTGTGTGTGCGTGCGTGCGTGCGTGCGTGCGTGCGTGCGTGCGTGCGTGCGTGTGTGTGTGTGTGTGTGCGCGCGCCCTCTGCTGGAACATAACCAGACCATCTTTTAAGTGCCTTTTTGACTAGACTGAAGAGTTCCAGTGCTACAGTGACACCTAGTGTCAGCGTGGCGTTATTGTCTTGAGTTGAAACCAATGCGAGGTATTATTTCAAAGTGCGTCACGCAAGCAGCGGTTGGGAAAACAACACTGTTCATCATCTTGTCACACAGCCAGTATAAAATATAAATAATAACAGTAATAATAATTTGTTATGGGCCTGAGTGGAACGAGGGGAGCAAAAACTAGCATTTGAAAATAAGAAAATAAGTATACATTTGTGCACTCAGTGACACACACACACACACACACACACACACACACAACACACACACACAGCAGGTTTCTCCATTGTCATGGCACTTACCTTGTTGTTTGTCATGTACAAGTGACAGTTTGCTGTCATTGTCTTGACATGCACTACCGTGCACTGGTTTGTTCTCATGAATGTATCTAATCTAGGGAGATCATAGAGCAGCCATAGAACCCTGTCCTCTGGAACGAGCGCTCGTTTCACATTATGTATTCTAACACCAGCACACCTGAAACGATTCAGTCAGCGCACCTGAAACGATTCAGTCAGCGCACCTGAAACGATTCAGTCAGCGCCCCTGAAACGATTCAGTCAGCGCCCCTGAAACGATTCAGTCAGCGCCCCTGAAACGATTCAATCTGCACACCTGAAACAATTCAGTCAGCGCCCCTGAAACGATTCAGTCAGCTCACCTGAAACGATTCAGTCAGCGCCCCTGAAACGATTCAGTCAGCGCACCTGAAACGATTCAGTCAGCGCACCTGAAACGATTCAATCAGCGCACCTGCATCAGGTTCTGGTGATGGAATACATCAAATACGTCGCAAGGACTGGGTCTACAAAGGCGGCAAAAAGACGTTTCCACCCATAGTCTTGCCAAACATATATTTTTTAAATCATTACAAGTACGATGAAAATGACGATGATGGTATATTAGTAACAGACAATTAGTTTAAAATGCTTTTGTGCCTGTAAAATATATTGCACTAGAAATAGGGGTGGAAATGCCTTCACATCACAGACAAAACCCTGCGTCATCAATGCAGACAGACCCACAGCACGTGTTCAGACGGCCATAGTCAGTCTTGTACACAAGGGAGGGGGAGTTTAACCTGTTTGTTCAGTCAACCGTGGGCGAGATCCATTACCTGTATAGTCACATGGCCACGCAATAGTGTCAATCCACCAGAGTGTGAATATATATGAGCAGAGAAGGTGAACATGTGGTGACTGGAAAGCAAAAGGGATATGCTTACAAAGATGTCACTGAAATGAGCAGTAGCGGTGAAGGGGGGAACTGAAAGAAACGAGAGGGGATTGATGTGAAAATGGCATCACGCAACGGAAAATAACAATTCCGGAGAGGTTTCCGAGACAGAGAATTGTCAGAATAATAAGATAATTGTAAAACCAAAGAGGACTGATTAAAAACCAACATCATACAACTGATAAGTGACGGAATGATCCTTTGGAACAAAATGGGTCTTCATAAAATGGAATTGATTTGATCGATTGACTTGCATGGAGAAAGCAGAGAGCATTTCTTAGGGACATTAGATACAGTAGCAACATAAGGTCGTAATAAATGATAGAACCACTTACTGAGATTACAGTCTATCCTGATACAATCTGGCGGGAGAGAGAGCGAAATGGTGAGATCAAATTAAAAAAGAGAGAGAGAGAGAGAGGAGAGAAAGGAGAAAGAAAAGGTAGATAATAACATTTTACATCCTTCAAGGTACATTCTGCAGACAACCGAGCGCTAGGGGCCACCATCCGGGGACAGAGCTACGAGTCAGGGTCATCCTTTTCCTTTCCACACCTCCATCATCATCCCCCCGTCACAATGCCCTCCCCCTCTCGCACCCACCCTTCAAAAACCCACCCAGTCCCATTGTGCTCCTGAAGACAAGCTATTTAATCAGAGGTTGTTACAATGAAGCGACTGTACGGCGCTGCAGGCCTTAAGCACTGGACGGTATTTGACAGCAAGATAAGAAAGCCCAGTCAACGGGCTGACAATTATAGCATTGCATATGACTGCATTAAACATGATTCAGATGGCTGATCTTGCGACAGACCGCAGACAGAAGAATACACTATAATGTTAGTTAACACCACCTATTCATGTATGTTTTTTTGTTTTAACTAACATCCAAAGGACAAATATAATAAAAGCTCATTCTTCCCCATTGTTAGTCGAAGTGAACCCTTTTATAGCAGAAATGGAGAGGGTCGGATATAACCCCAACCCAATTACGAGTCACAGCCATGCTACAGCAGCGCCTCAGTGAATACGCGTCTCTTCAAATCCATTTATTAACCCTATTCCCGAGTACAATTGATCAGAGGGTGGTTTAACAACAGCTCCATAGCTATGGGACCGGGGCTATGTGATTACAAACAGCTTGCCTTCTGTAGCTCTTTGGGTACATGGAAACCAGCGGCAGCAATGTTAGGAAAGGATGATCTGCACACCTCAGCCACAACAAGCCAACCGCACATCTCTATTTGTGTTAGTGTTAAAACGGAACGCTACATAAGGCCGACTACGCGGCGCAAACACCTTTTTCAGTGCTCAACGGCGTCCTCTGAAAAGAACGTCTACCGACGGCACGCCGTAAAATGGCGGAGCCCTGGTCGCGGAGATCATGGCCTCTGCTGCCCTCTGGTGGCAGACGACAGCCTGCGCGTGGCAGTGGTTGTGGCTAAGGAGCGGTCTCGAGCTGTCAACCGCTACAGAATAGTGGACACAAACAGCCAGGGACCAGCCTCACTGCCTGGGGCTCCTACTGAAATGGTGAAGAATCAACTGAAGAGCATTCAGGCAGTTCACAGCCTGTGTGAGTGCGGCACATGAGGAATGAGGAGTGATATTAATGGCATTAGTGTGTCAACATGTGTCAGGGTTTTATTGGGTTTGGACTTAAACCGAAAAAGAAAATGAGTGCTACGCCAGTGTTGTCATTAACCCAAGTGTCTCTTAATCGCTTAATGGGGAATGACTCAGTCAAACCTTTTATTTGTATATCGATAATCTGATTATATATAAAGTGTCATCATCCCGGATCACAAATCAACATTATCATTGCAGAGTGCGCCCTTATACACGGTTTAGAACGAATCAATTAAATATTATTTCATTATCTAAATGGGGATTATGGGAAATGGTGAGTGGTAACTCTCATCCCCAGATCCTCCTGTGATTCTATAACGATTCTATCTGTAACCAAGACACTAATTAATTCCCTCCCAACGAGCTATGAATAGAAATGCTGATGTGACTGTGACACCTCTGGGTAAACACTGGTCTGGAGACATCAGAGATCCACATGGGCGGGAAAGAAGTGACATGTCTGTTGGGGGGGGGAGGGTGCGTGCAGTGGATTAGCCTTTAGCCTCATTGGTTTACATGAGGAGGTCAGGTGTGGTGTGGGGTGGGCTGAGCAATGCAGCTGTTGACAGCGTCAGGTACATCACAGGACCACGAACAGTGTGTGTGTGGGTGGGTGTGTGTGTGTGTGGGTGGGTGTGTGTGTGTGTGTGTGTGTGTGTGTGTGTGGGGAGGGGGGGGCTATCGGACAAAACTGGGCTGTGAGCTGGTCTCTCTGACTGTTTGATCCGAGGGCCGCAGACATACAGGCCATTGAAGGGATGAAAAGTTCCATCTTCTGAGCCTTGGCCGGGTGAGTGATGAGAGAGAGGTGAGGAGGGTGAGACCGCAGAGGGAGAAAAGTAAGAATAGAGAACAAGAAAAAAACTAAAACAAATGAAGGCAGAAAGACAGAAAGAAACAGGAAAGACAGAAATACAGAAAGAGAGGGGATGAATATGGTGTAACATTGGAGGAAAAATCCTCTCTTCCAACACCTCCTGCCTCAAACATTGGTGGCCCACACTCCTGTATCCCAGAGTGCACTTGTGCCCGTTCCTCCCTAACTCCTGTTGTAAGAATATACAACAGTCTGCCAGGAGTCCAAACTATAGACACAGGCATGTCGCTGTAGGCTAACGCGTCTCCGTTCCATTTCAAAATGTGAGACGGAAACACGGAACCTCTATGGCCGTTAGGGCTTCAGGATCCTCTCTAGCACCCCCTAGTGGCAGACTGTGTGAACAGCCGCAGCTCTTCATCTTCAGGTTGCAGCTCAGTCCACCGGGAGCAGGGCCGAAGCAGAGGCGGGGCCGGGCACAGGGGATACAAGAGCAGGTCCACCCGGGGAGGCATGGACAGGAGGCGGGCCGGCCGAAACTTCACAAGGCTCAGACATAGAGGGTGGAGATGGAGCTCGAAGGGGGAGGGGCTACCAAATAACAAGGGGGGGATCATGGCGGAGTTGCCATGGGTTACCTAGGTTGACGGTCAGCTTGACCCTGCCCCCTTCCAGCTCCAGACGCAGGGTGTCGGCCGACTCTTTGGAAGTGGTGGCCATGAGCAGGCCGTAGGCCCGCTGGGACATGAAGCGGAGCGCCACGTCCTCTGCCTCCGTGTGCATCGTCCCCGGGATGATGATCTTCAGGTACATGCTGCCGTCGTAGCTCAGCACCGTCGCCTCTGGAGATGGGCGGGGACAGATGAACAAGCACACATGAGCGCCCAGATGGATGAAGACAAAAACAGGCACTCGGACACAGACAGACAAATACATACAGATACAGACACACCCAGACAGAGAGACACACAGACAGATACAGATGTGCAAAGACACAGACGTATACATATCTGCAAAAGTGGGTCAATCCGTATCACTGTGGGAGAGGGCTGATTCAACCCAACCGGCACTTTCACTTTATTTTGGAAGCGTATGTTTTGGAGCACAGACCTGCAAAATGGTCCCGCGAGGAACCGAAATCCAGTCTGACACCAAGCATGTCCTGGCCTCAAATGAACTTTGGTACTGAGTGCAACGGTGCAGGAGGTTTGTAGAAAAAATTACAGGATATCATAGACTGTCTTCCTCATACAAAAATATTGTGACAACCAAGCACGATATTTTGGCAGAACTCCATCATTTCCATCATTGCAGTATCAGATCGTCACACTAGATGGCAGCGAAGCACCATCGTTTTCTTGTTTTTAAACAGCTGGCTGGTTTTGAAAAACAAAAACATGACACCTTAGTCTGGATACCCATCATCCATCACCTCGGTAATAGACCACACCCAGTAATACCAATCCATTCCAACCATTCTAATTGGTCCCAGGTCTGGATGGGGTCAAAGTTGGCCAACGAGAGTCTTGGATTACTTCATTTTGACATCACCGCAAACGACAGCAGGTTCAGACCGATGCCCGGATCGATGCAGCAGCAGAATATGATTCTGGTACCGGATGGACCTCCACTTCCTCTAGACATCCTTCATTGCAACTGAGACTCTGTCACATCACAACGTGGCATCCTTGAGTAATCCCACCTGGGTGATGCTAACATTGTTCTTTAATAAACTGCACAGAGCTCGTTAGAAAGGAATAGACATACGCCCCCCTGCCAGCCATTACACCCTCAGCACAAACACACAAACACACACACACACACACACACTCACACACACACACACACACACACACACACACACACTGACTGATAGCATCCTAGCACCGACTGAAGGTGTGTGAGACAAGCGCAGATGGTGACAGTAAGCACGGTCGCTCCACCAAGGCTCTCCCAGCAGTTCATTCAGCCAGCCAGGCTTCGCTGCATCACTCCTCCAAATCTCCTTTTATCTGCAACTGGTGAACAACTCAGACTGTCAGTGGGGTAAGACAATCCAGCCCTATCGCGAAAGTCTGTCACAGTTAGGTTTACAAGGCGGGCTGTTTAAAGACCTGCGGGCGTGAAACGTGCCAAATGCATCCTCAGTCAGTGACTCTGAGTACGGCTGCGTGAACGAGGCCAGGGCTTCGAACCCTGTTTGCGGCATACCGACGACGCGCGAGGGGCCATCATATGGGAACTGGCACTGGGGGGCTCGGCGCTGCCCAGGGTGTGTGGGCGGAAGAACCGCCTTGTCACATCACGCTCGAGGACTCCTTGTGGAAGGACGGGCGCCTGTGATCTCAGCCGTGGTTGTAAAGCTGGGGTATGTGTACAGTATCAGGTAAGTGCTTCCTGGTTGAGCGAACAGTGTGACGACAATCAGAACAGCTTGGCAAGACACGGCCAATCTTCTATGATCCTGTAGCTTCTGTGGAACCATTGCAACTTGAAAAGGCCAGGTGAATTGGATATCATGAGAGTGGGAGGGCTGAAACATTTTCACACAATCCAAGGCTCTGAGATGAGTCGTAATCTGTCCACAGGGGATTAAAATAGACCCGACTTGACACAATACAGATCCCCCAGCTTTACCCAAATGTCCTTGTCTAGTTTCATAACCACCGCTTCCCCATCCATTCAACCTCAACCACCACACCCAGCCTACGATTACCCACGCATCGCCCTCCCATCTCACCGTCTCCACCCACCCATCTCACGACTCCTCCCACCCATCCTGCCATCTCCGCCCACCCATCTCACAACTCCTCCCATCCATCTCACTGACTCCGCCCCCCCCACTTCTCACCGATTTCGCAGTTGCTGCCCAGGTAGCCGGTACCAGTGCAGTCACATATGTAGCGGTTCCATCCCTCTTTGCACAGGCCTCCATTCCCACAGGGGGCGCTGCTGCATCTCTTCTGCAGCTCGCGGGTACAGAAGCTGCTTACACCCGGGGAGCTCTGGATCTCGGCCAGGCGCCGCACATCCCGGCTCTTGCCGTCGATGAAGAGGTCGCGGACGCAGCCCACGTAACCATAGTTGAGGAGGGCGGTCCAGACCTCCGGGGGAAGCACCAGGTCAGAGCGGCTCTCAGGGAGACCTCCCAGGAACATGTCACTGTCCAGGTCTAAGATTTCACTGCCCTCGTTGCAGTTGAAGGGGATGCTGCGACTGTTCACCGAGATGCAGCCTACGTGGAAGAGGAAAGGCGACATGTTTAGGCTGTATTCATGTTGAAATGTCTGTTTCATACCCAATTACATGCGTATTTGATACATGATAACAGGTGTGTTTGTTGAGTGTTCTGTAGAATTAGGCCAGTTAAAATCTGTTAGTAATTGTTCAGAGCTGTGTTGGTGCTGTGACACCTCGTGTCTATAGGACCCTGTAGAAAACCCCAGCCTGGCTCTTCTGAGTCATATAGTCTTCAGCCAAGCTGGGGTTTTCTACAGGGTCCTATAGACACGAGGTGTCACAGCAAAGACTATAAGACTCAGAAGAAAACCCCAGCCTGGCTGGAGACTATAGGACCCTGTAGAAAACCCCAGCATGGCTGGAGACTATAGGACCCTGTAGAAAACCCCAGCCTGGATGGACACTACAGGATCCTGTAGAAAACCCCAGCCTGGATGGACAATATAGGATCCTGTAGAAAACCCTAGCCTGGCTGGACACTATAGGATCCTGTAGAAAACCCCAGCCTGGATGGACACTATAGGATCCTGTAGAAAACCCCAGCATAGTTGGAGACTATAGGACCCTGTGGAAAAACCCAGCCTGGATAAAGACTATAGGAACCTGTAGAAAACCCCAGCCTGGCTAGGGAGTATGAGAACAAGCGATTTAACAGAAAAGGTGATTATTCCTTTTACCACTACACTCGTTTCTCTGTCTTTATTCCTCCTCGACCGGGGCAGGTAAGGTGATTACAGAGGGAAGTCATCAACTGCTAGAGACGACGAGTGACCTGTTGCCCAAGGCTACAACAAGAACAACTATTTTCAGTCCTTACTCAACCGGTTTAATTTGGAACACTCATGTAGCTCTGAGGTGTTAGCATTAATGGACAGTCCTGCTGTAGTCTAGACCTCCCCACAGGTATCAAACATTACCTTACCGTACGTCTTTTACGCCATGCAACAGCCAAACAGCACGGTTTCATGACGTTCTTTGGTCTCCAAAAACATCGGTCTAATTGAACTCCACCCCTTTGTTTACGGTAGTCATAAAAGACTGCCATTTCACTTCTCCTTTTTGAGATGAAGGACACAACGCTACAGTTTTCTGTTGTCGACTCATTCAAATTCCCAGAAGTCCCTCAATCCAAAGAGCGGTCGTTACACATTGCATTGACGTTTTAGCCAGAGCGTCCTTTCACTTGTGTGTTTAATTGCAAGGGATTTTGCATTGTGTAAAGCAAGACGGCATGGCTGTGTGTGTGTGTGTGTGTGTGTGGTTGTGGTAGTGTGTGTGTGTTTGGGTGTGTGTGGTTGTGGTAGTGTGTGTGTGTGTGTGTGTGTGTGTGTGTGTGGTTGTGGTAGTGTGTGTGTGTGGGTGTGGGTGTGTGTGTGTGGTTGTGGTAGTGTGTGTATTTGGGTGTGTGTGTGTGGTTGTGGTTGTGGTAGTGTGTGTGTGTGTGTGTGTGTGTGTGTGTG
>JACXGJ010014057.1:0-15396 GCA_016801105.1 Esox niger | reverse complement strand
AAAAGTAATATATAGAAAATACTTTAATAAAAAGTTAAAGAATAAAAAAGAGATAATTGGACTGTAACGGAATATTTGATAATGAAGACTCAAAATATAATATATCCAATTTGAGGTTCCCAAGATTCTGTTGTATGTGAGGGAATAACTAATTAGAGACTCCCAAGAGTTTATATGTGAGGGAATTGACTGGTATTCAACTAATGCCTGTGATAAGATAAAACCCCTTTTGGGGGTTTGCGCCATTACTTTTTTAATAAGTAATATTATTTGAAACGTATCATTTCTTTTGAATATTATTGACAACAAACTTATTTTACTATTATTACTTGATATTTTATTTGACAGAATAATAAGATAAAACATACCAAGCCAACATTGTCTCAACTAGTCCATGCCTGTACAGCCTTTGTCACTAGTTCTCTTGTCTAGGCCACTTAGGTGTATTGCGGTATAACCGGAGTAATGTATTTTCTTTCTAATACATTTTCTAATGGTTTATTTCCAGGTAGAGGAACTGACTTTTATTGGGGTGCCTATATTTTTGACCTTCTGTTATTTATTTTATTCATTTATTTCAGCCTAAACACTGTACTATGACAATAAAGTCATGGAAATATCAGAAAATTACAATCATACAAAACTTCATAAATATTAAAAAAATGTATTAACATACCCTATTGCAGAAATGTGTATCGTAAATCTTTTTAGTCATTCCAATAGATGAGGTTTCAAAATAGTGTCCCAAAAGTCTGTTTTTATGTGTTTTTTTGTAGCCAAGGGGGATGTGATCACCAGAATGCATCATAATAGATGATATCTGTTACAGAAATGATTCTAGGACCCAAAATGTGCAAGTAGTGAAATCTGGCCCAAAACACCCTGGACCTGGGAGGCAAGACTGAATGACCATCACCGGGGTCTGAATGGTTAAATACACAGACCACGCCAATCACCTCGTAAGACATGAAAGGTTAACATCCAACCAGTTGTTGGACATCTGTTTTAGCACTTATCGGAACATTAAATACCGGGGGAATAGCATTGCTAAACCCTGGTGTCCTTTTGTTATTCAGCTGATATACCGCCTATTCATTGCCTGGGAATTTAACATTCTGCATTAGAACTGTTATCCAATCTCTGCCATTTTAAGTTTCCTTTGTTCCATGTCATTAAAATGTAAATCAATTTAGAAAAAGTTTGACATGCGTTTTTCTTGATATTTTTGTTGTTATTCTGTCTCTTTTTGAAATTTATGTTTAACATTAATATCCATTAGAGGGGTGTAGCGTGTGTTCCAGAGTAACTTAAATGAATTCACACTAGCTTCATTTGCTTTTAGCGCTCTTTGAGTGAAGCGATAACATTTAACTCCCAGATCAGATTGTTATGCATCTGGCTCGCATCTGGCATGCTATTTTTCCCCCAACTTGTTTATTGAACTAGCCACAAAACCAGAGACTAACAATCCCATTTTTTAATTTTTTTGTAGATTATTTCCAGCTGTTTGCTAAAGCGTTTTTGTTCATGTACAGACAGAGAGACGGATTGTACAGGTGCTTGTAGCATCTCACCTCCCCAGTCGCTCTTCATAAACCAACAAACACATCACAATTTTATGACTGCAAAAGCCTGAAGTCTGTTGTAGTAATTCTGTTAAAAACAAAGTGACTGTCCAAGTCAGATGATACATTATCAGGGGTCCAAGCAGCAAATTAAAATCCTATAGTGTGATTCGCTATATAATTTTTCTCATTTTGTCTCTCATAGTTGAAGTGTACCTATGATGAAAATTACAGGCCTCTCTCATCTTTTTAAGTGGGAGAACTTGCACAATTGGTGGCTGACTAAATACTTTTTTGCCCCACTGTATAAACAAACAGATGGCTGCAATATTGTGAACAAATATAAATAAACAATTCATAAGGCTGGTAGTTACTTAACCAGAATAAATATACAAATTAACTTATACTACTCAGCTACACACTCATATGTGCATAAATAAATAAATAGGTAAATTAATAACAGAAATTCTAATGTTCTAAATGTTTCCTCATTAATTAATTAATTGATAAAAGTATAACATAATTGCTATTCACAAATACATACATGCCTACACAAGCTAACCTTGAAAGGAACATCAATCCCAACAATAGGTTTTACCTTAAAACTATCCCCTATGCCAAAAAAATGGTTTTCATCATAGGGACTTGCTAAGAAGAAATGTGTGGGGACTGATTTCTCAGGTTTTATGATCTCTATGGGGCATTCTGATCCACACGTACTGCTAGACCTGGATTACACACGAACACACACACACTCATACATATCCATACACACTGACCCACTCATAACCACCTAATGTAAGCGACATTGACAGCCCAGGTGACATGGCAGTAACAAAAGTAGTAGCAGCATTGCTGTGGATCCATAGAGACCAGGGAAAGCCAGATGAATCTCTGGGTGAGGCACGCTAAGTATGCTAATCTCCCTGACGCTACCGTTGGCTCCCTGAGCCTCAGCATGTCTTTGTGGGCCAAATGAGATTAGAGGGAGCAGGATATGGGACACACACACACACACAAACATAGACACACTTTTATGTTTATATATACACACACAGAGTGACGTGAGGTGTGGCATTCTGGAGGTGAAAGGTAAAGGCACATATCAGTAGGGCTGCCCTCAGGGTCAGGGGAGCTTGACTCAATCAAAACCATGGCTGCATGCACTTCTCACTGGATTAGACTAATCAGGAATGAGCAGCGGGATGTATAGACAACTTATCTGGAAGGAAAAAACATTGGGCTCAATCTCTTTTTCCTTTGAACAGACCCTACAGAAATAATTTTTAATTTTATTTATTACTTGCCATGTCGATCATGGCAATCTTCCATGGAATCATTAAAAAAGCTCTTCAACTCACTGAAGGCAGACACTGTTTACATACTACAGAGATAGGAGAAACCTTTGATGTTCACTCATTGTCATTATTATTAATATATTTATCCTTTTATTTTTTATATTTGTGTTTGAGAAGTCACAACAGATGAAACTGATGGAAGGTAGTCAGATTAATAAAGGGCCTGAATAAAGTATGAATTTGAATAGCATTTTCTATTATGAAAAATACCATTAGCATGCTCTGGAATGCTGAAAAGATATCAGAAAACAGCTCACCATTAACACTAAACATTAACACTAGATTTCACTCTGTTACTAGAAGAGATGGGTGGTAGATAGTTGAGTAAATACTTGGATTAATTATTATTTTTTTTATCACGTAACATCAGTCAAATGAAGCAATCATTCAAATGTATTTTAGAATGTACAACCACATTTCCAAATGTTGGGACACTGCGTAAAATACTAATAAAAACCTAATGCAATGATGTGTGAATCAATTATCCCTATATTCAATTGTATTTGGAAAAATGTACGCCCATTTTCAATTTGATGACAGCAACACATTTCAAGTAATTTGGGACAGGGGCATGTTTACCACTG
This sequence comes from Esox niger, assembly GCA_016801105.1. Classification (NCBI taxonomy): domain Eukaryota; kingdom Metazoa; phylum Chordata; class Actinopteri; order Esociformes; family Esocidae; genus Esox; species Esox niger. Next base: position 11,889 of record JACXGJ010014057.1, on the reverse strand, counting down.
TGTTGCATCACCTTTTCTTTTAACAATACTCAGTAAACGATTGGGAGCTGAGGAGACCAATTGCAGTATTTTTTAAATTGAAATTATATTCCCATTCTTGCATTGTATAGAAGTAGTAAACATATGATGGCTTCTGTCACTTTGGATGATTGATGGGCAGGTAGGCAGGACAAATTGCTGGATATGTTTTCAACGTAGATATACCCGAAGTCAAATTTTATTAGTTTTCCGAGGCGATGTGTTTAAACTGGGTTTGACTGATCAAATTAACTTTAGTGCTAGTTTGTGGAGCAACTTTCAAAATGTGTTTTATTTGGAGCCAAAGCAGTGCACACTTAATACGGTAGGTATGTTGTTTAAAGTTATTGAAGGAATTAAGCAATATGACTGTTAGATTGGAACTATTTTGGGAAATTGTCCATAAGTTAGAGTGTGACTGCAACTATGCACTGTTCGACTGATGTACAACATTGAAGCCCTGCCTCAAGCAAAAAAAATCCTCAACACAGCATGAAAAAAGACAGTATGTGACTATCAAACAGCAGGCAGACTTCACAAAACATGTCTCAAGAATACAACCAAGATTGAAGATTGAAGAACCCAAGGCTGAGGACTGGCTGGGTGACACCTTGGATGACAATGCTGAATCCGGCTATGCTGTCCCTAACCCTGACCCCTCAATGCAACCGTCTTATCCACCAAGAAACTACTATTGGCTTGACCAGCTTGGTGCTCAGCTAAGACCTCTTTATCTATCATACCTGTCAAATGTTGACAAGTTATAACAAAATGGACAAATATCTTGCACCACAGGTTTTAAAGAACATCAAAGCAACATTGGGTATGATCCTGGAACACACTGTTGTGGCTATTCTCCAAAAAGCATGCATAGGATGTGAAGTGGACTGCCAGAACCAGAGAAGACATTCTTGTCTTGATCCGCCTGATTAATTTTTTGAGACATTGTGGAAACAGTTTTAACACCAAAATGTGCAGCTCAAGGCTGCGAATGCATGTGGTTTTCAAGCACTGCTGTGCAAATTTATGGCTGGCTATTGGCCAAGGACACATACACACTGCAAGCTATTAATAGCTATTCATTTTCAAAGAAATATAGTTCATTATTCATGATATAAATTCACAATTTCATCTGGATTTGGTCAACATGAGTATTTACAGTGTGGAAAACAATATGACATTTATGTTAACTTTTATAGATGTGTTAAATAAATACGCCTGGATTAGTGTGCTGAGAAATAAAAGCGCTATCAAGGTAAAGTGTGCATTTGAAGACATTAAAAGAAGAGTTTTTTTATTCATATTTTGATTTGTTGATGAAGCAGTACAACATAAAACCATTTTCCAGAGGAAATGTCTAAGTGAGTATCATTGAGGAATTTAATATTAGGCAGGATCTCACAGCTGCCAACACACTATTTGATGCAAGATTTGGTTTGGGTTACAACCATAGCTACCATAAGCCTGTTGATGTTTGTGAAGAAAATGTTAGACCAGTTCTCAAAAACCTTTCTGGTACAACAACTTCAAAACCACATTTGAAAAGGCGAGGAATATACACTGAACAAAATTATAAACGCAACACTTTTGTTTTTGCCCCCATTTATCATGAGCTCAACTCGAAGATCTAAGACTTTCTCTATGTACACAAAAGGCCAATTTATCTCAAATATAGTTCACAAATCTGTCTAAATCTGTGTTAGTGAAGACTTCTCCTTTGCCTAGACAATTCATCCAACTCACAGATGTGGCATAACAAGATGCTGATCAGACAGCATGAGTATTGCACAGGTGTGACTTAGGCTGGCCACAATACAAGATCACTTGAAAATGTGCAGTTTCACTGTTTTGAGGGGCTCAGAAAAGCAGTCAGTATCTGGTGTGGCCACCATTTGCCACACGCAGGGCAACACATCTCCTTTGCATAGCGTTGATCCAGTAGTTGATTGTGGCCTGTGGAATGTTGTTCCACTGCTCTTCAATGACGAAGTTACTGGATATTGGTAGAACCTGGTACACGCTGTCGTATACATCGATCCAGAGCATCCCAAACATACTCAATGGTGGTCTGGTGAGTATGCTGGCCATGCAAGAACTGGGCGGTTTTCAGCTTCCAGGAATTGTGTACAGATCCTCGCGACATGGGGCCATGCATTATCATGCTGCAACATTAGGTGATGGTCGTGGATGAATGGCACAACAATGGGCCTCAGGATCTTGTCACAATATCTCTGTGCATTCAAAATGCAATCAATAAAATGCACTTCATTGTCCATAACACACGCCTGCCCATACCATATCCCCACCGCCCTCCTATTGGCCACTCGATCCACAACGTTGACATCAGCAAACCACTCAGTCTGCCGTCTGCCTTGTACAGTGAAAACTGGGATTCATCCGTGAAGAGAACACCTCTCCATAGTGCCAGACGCCATCGAATGTGAGCATTTTCCCACTCAAGCCGGTTACAACGAAGAAATGCATTCAGGTCGAGACCCCGATGAGGAAGACAAGCATGCAGTTGAACTTCCCTGACAGTTTGTGCTGAAATTATTTGGTTATGCAAACCGATTGTTGCAGCAGGTGTCCGGGTGGCTGGTCAGACGATCTTGGAAGTAAAGATTCTGAATGTGGAGGTCCTTTGCTGGTGTGGTTACACATGGTCTGTGGTTGTGAGGCCGGTTGTATGTACTGCAAAATTCTCAGAAATCTCTTTGGAGATGGAGACAAAAACAAGTGCCACTGTTAAAAGAAAACATACCACTCCAAGGACACTCAAAGGGAACACCCCAAAATCGATTTGTTTTTAAAGATTGCACTCATAAACCATATGTCTGGTGAATGTATGAAAACCAAGCTGGATTTATTCACAGTCCCCTTTACACAGACATCTATTGAGAAAAATACATATGTTGAAATACCTCGCTATCGGCAATATCAGACACAGCCCCTCTGGAGATCTTCATTGCTGGAAATGGTGAAGATGACATTTGTCTGAACAATACGTTGCTGTACCTACGTGTAAAGTTCACTAAGCCGGATGGGACTAATATTGATGCCAGAGCCAGTGTCGTTGTTATCAGCTACCCGTTAGCCACCCTATTTTCACAAATGGACGTCTCCTTGGGTGATCGTTTACTTAGTGTAGCAACACATACCCCTACAGAGCTGTTATAGAGAGCATTTTTCAGGGACAACCTAAGCCACATGGATGTTACAGACCCTGCAGGAGACAATAAAGGACTTTTAAATAGGGCTGCCTATTCAGAGAGTAGTACAACATTCAAAAAGATCGTCCCTGTTCATAGTGAAATCTTCTGTGGTGGAAATCACTAAATAGGAGAGGCACAGAGACTGTAGATTCTTGTCACAAGTTTATTCAAGATTTTTAAACCTGGAGCAGTTAACAGCACTCTCAACAGAGTTGGGTCAAAAGCTCACCGTTGAAGGTTGAGTTCTGGCCTGTATACATTCAGTAGGGCCCACAGTGTAGTCTACATGTAGCTTCTCTGCAACCTTCGGCTTAGAAAGATAACAAGAAGTTTACAGCCCTTGAGAAGTTTAGCCAAAACTATAGCTATTTGTTATAGGCACATCCTGTTGAAGTGAGCAGAGCTGTGACACATAATGGCCTTACTAAATTACTGGGTTCAACTTAGAATAAGCAATATGATTTCATGTACTACGAAATAAGAAGATTTCCAAGAGAAACTCATGTTAAACGGTGTGGACGTAATGGTTAGGATGGTACGCTGTAAAGATGAGTTCTGTCTTATGGGGCAGGGGATGTGTGTTGTCGTCTGCACATAGTATCAGCATAACGCTTTGTCAAGAAAGTGAGTATATCACTTGCCATGAAACATGGACACGCCCAAGCACTACTCTCAACCAATGCAAAGTACCCAACGGAAAGGGTGTGTTTGAAGACTTTTAGTTTACCTGCGGGGAGTCGAGTTTGTAATCAGGAAAATCGTTTTTTAGGCCCCCTGCCAAAATGCATTGTCATTGGATTGGTGGGCAATGCCAGCTATACAAAAAATCAATTTGATTTCAAACATAATTTGGAGTTTATGGCTAAGTATGTAGACAGTCAACAATTTCCTAGCAAATCTTTCCAACCAGATTACACATAAGCAGTGTGTGAATTTTTCCAATTGGCCTTAGCTTCAGGAAAACACCTAAAGGACCAGGCCATGGCTATTGACCGGTCTGCTTTTATTACATGGGAATGTCTGGGAATGTCCTAGTTGAGATGAGGTTCAGTCAAGCAGTACCCCATATGATTAATTTGGTTGTTTATTAACCTTTTGACACCATTATCGAAGTGTCCAACCAGAGGCAAGTCATTGTTGACTACTGTTAGGAGACATTACCCAAACAAATGAGAAATGAATACCGCAGAGTTGACTGGCATAGTGAACCAATTTTTCTCAATGACTCATTTCTACAGTGTGCTGCATGTGACCAACTACCCGGTGGACTTGTCCTAGATGTAGCATTAATGATGATTGTTAATACGCACCCAACTAACCACCCCGGAGAACTTTGGCTGGCAATATATATCACAGACGACAGCATCGGAAGGAAATTCCCCAGATGTTATATATTTGAATCAAGGCTTTTCTGCAAACCTGAGAGAGTGCGGAATACAGCTCAGGATCCAGTCCAGGATGTGATTTCGACCACTTTTGGACAACACTGTGTGTTCTTTTTCTACCAAATGTCCAGAGGTCTGAGTCACAAAGATGTTATGTCTTTTTATACTGATGATTTATGAGAAAATTATATGTTAGTCCATTTTGTATCTAAGCTGTACCAGAGTGTGATAGACAAACAATCAATTGTATACAGCATATTCAATCTTCTGAATCATGTATTTTGTATCATGAATGTTAAAGAAATATACAGTTAAAAGTATATGTTATGCCTGCTTTATTATAAAAAATAAAGGCAATTGCAAAACAAAATTGATGTTTACATTGCAGTATTCATACAACAAATAGTCAAGGTGAAAACATAAACTTTGACAATGAATCACAAATGATTAATGTACAACAAATAGAAACAGCACACATGGTACGGTATACAAAGAAAGCTGGTTGATTGATAATCAGATTCTGGGGGAGTGGTACTGGAAATAGGTGCCTGGGTTGTGGCTAAATAATCCAGTGTGTTGCCAGGCATGTGTTAATAGAAACTGATTTAAGTCTTACAAGCTCATTTGGAATAGTTGTAAAAGGCCTGTTGAGACATGCCATGGCCTCTAAGAATTCCCCCCATCCCAAACGCCTTCTAGCATCAGCTGTCACACTTTTAACCAGATCCAACAGGTGCAAGAACCCTTGATTATCTCTCCTTTGAAAATGAAATCATCATTTGATGCCCATGAAATCAATCTATTATAATATTTTGAACATTCGTCTTACTCCTTGCAGGCACATTGTCCAAAATTTCATCAACAAGGTTAACATTTCCGTCAACAGTTTGCTTAATTTCAGTCATGTTTACTACATCAGGCCCAGTCTCAGACCAGGGTAAACTTAAAGTCAGTGTATTTGCATCAAGCTTCCCCATCTAACTGTCAAGAATCCTTGTAAAATGACAACGTATCTTTTAGCAGTCTTCATAAGTATATTGTGAATCGATAAGTCCAAATCATTTTCAACAGATTATCTTACATAAGTGCTAGTCGTTTTGGATTCTCACAGTTTTTCTAACTGATGTTGGGTCACCAGAAACATTTTCTGAGTGCGATCCATATTTAACCGCGTCTCGATGCAGTTAGACAGGTTAGGATGTTTTGTCTTTACTTTGCGACTGAAGAATTATTTCTTGACAGGTACACTCACCTAAAGGATTATTAGGAACACCAAACTAATACTGTGTTTGACCCCCTTTCGCCTTCAGAACTGCTTTAATTCTACGTGGCATTGACTCAACAAAGTGCTGAAAGCATTCTTCAGAAAGGTTGGCCCATATTGATAGGACAGCATCTTGCAGTTGATGGAGATTTGTGGGATGCACATCCAGGGCACGAAGCTTCCATTCCACCACATCCCAAAGATGCTCTATTGGGTTGAGATTTGGTGACTTTGGGGGCCATTTTAGTACAGTGAACTGATTATCATGTTCAAGAAACCAATCTGAAATGATTCAAGCTTTGTGACATGGTGCATTATCCTGCTGGAAGTAGCCATCAGAGGATGGGTACATGGTGGCCATAAAGGGATGGACATGGTCAGAAACAATGCTCAGGTAGGCCGTTTACGCCAAATACTGACTCTACCATCTGAATGTCTCAACAGAAATCGAGACTCATCAGACCAGGCAACATTTTTCCAGTCTTCAACTGTCCAATTTTGGTGAACTCTTGCAAATTGCAGCCTATTTTTCCTATTTGTAGTGGAGATGAGTGGTACCCGGTGGGGTCTTCTGCTGCTGTAGCCCATCCGCCTCAAGGTTGTGCGTGTTGTTGCTTCACAAATGCTTCGCTGCATACCTCGGTTGTAACGAGTGGTTATTTCGGTCAAAGTTGCTCTTCTATCAGCTTGAATCAGTCGGCCCATTCTCCTCTCCTCTAGCATCGACAAGGCATTTTCACCCACAGGACTCCCGCATACTGGATGTTTTTCCCTTTTCACACCATTCTTTGTAAACCCTAGAAATGGTTGTGCATGAAAATCCCAGTAACTGAGCAGATTGTGAAATACTCAGTCCGGCCCGTCTGGCACCAACAACCATGCCACGCTCAGAATTGCTTAAAACACCTTTCTTTCCCATTCTGACATTCAGTTTGGGGTTCAGGCGAATGTCTTAACCAGGACCACACCCCTAAATGCACTGAAGCAACTGCCATGTGATTGGTTGATTAGATAATTGCATTCATGAGAAATTGAACAGGTGTTCCTAATAATCCTTTTGGTGAGTGTATATAATGTTGGATATTTTCCTCTCACTTTACACAGCTGCGATTCTGTCAAGGGTATATTACTGCGCCTTTGAATGAGAGCAATTTCACAGAGTGATAGAATGAGGACTGTGGAAGCCGTTCCTAAAAAAAACTAAGTTGACTTGGCGCTGCCTTATAGCATGTTTAAAAACCCACATGAAAATCAGCAGATTAGCATTTTTGAAAGACAATCATACCCGGCCTTTCTCTGTTCAGCATGGAGAGTTTTAATGATGCAATGCTCCCACCCTTTGGTTATTAACTTATAGACTTTAAGGCTGCAACACCAGGTGACTACTGCCTGAGAACAAGAATGTTTTCCGGGGATTGGCCTGTTGTGTATATTCCTAAGTGTGTTTTATCATGTCTGAACGCATTCGTAGAAATCTACCACTCTTAAACAAGATGAGATAATTTGTGTTTAAATTAATAGTTCTGAGTTCTGCAAGAATGGCCTTTAACAAACATGTTTTGGTCAAGGTAGATGGCACTCAGTTTTCACACAATATTCCAATATACCAACGTAACCTCTCTCCGTCTCCAAACTCTCTGATGCACTTTTCATTAAATAATCAATGATTACAAGGTAGTTTTTCTTAATCTGTAACAGATTGTCATCACAAACCTTTCATGAAACTAATTTCCCTCAACTTCAACATTTCATCATATGATGGTTGGCAACACAAATAAACCCAGACTATATTCTGAATTTCTTTGAAGATAACAACATCAACATTATCCAGCAACATCTTCACAAAATACATTCAACCCGAGTTACTGCGTCTGCATTATTATCTGATTTAGCAAGGACATGATCACCAGCACTATATTCACCTTGGATAAAGTCATGAACCAGTCTTGTTAGTGTCTCCAAATTTACAATACTGGAATTGGTGCTGTTGAGTGTAATGACTTTTGCTTTGTGAGACCTATAGCGGTTTTGTAACCGTATGTCTTAGGCCCACCACTAACAAATTATGTGATGCTGTCACCATCTGGTAACTCATCAGTCAAGTCACCCAAGAACGGGGCTAGAGATGGCACCCAATCCCTGTGGTGTGTGACAAAGATAACTGAATCAGAGTCTGTATAGAGCACTCTACTCCAAAAGTCCAGCATAAGCTGCTGTGAAAGAAGCCATAAAAATGTATGCCATTGCATGGTTTGATTGGTGTCTGTTTTGTGTAATGCCACTGTACCATCACAACTGTGTCTGAGCTGAAAGAGAAATTACTAACTTCTATTTCACCGGAAGAAAAGTAGTGGCTAAACTCCTTCGGATCTGTAATTAACATTGTGTTCATAAGGTTTGTCTGCTCACCCATCTTACCCAAAATATTATTTATTGTCAATTTTGCAGAAGATTCCCAAGCACTTTTTACAAAAACCTGGTCAAGCTGTGTACCCGCCTTTTCATGATATTCACAAATATACTGATGGTGGGAAGCCGCTAAGCTTTCTACTTGTGCTTCAGTAATGTTCTCATGTAATCTGCAAAAAGTTCATCTGACATCCTGGTGAAATCCCAGAATTTGAATATTTTCACAATGTGATAACCTTTCTCAACAGCCTTAACCAGCTTAAAAGAAACGCAGGTACCCGATAAAACTCTTCCTGAATCAGTATGTGAACAATCAATTACCTGGTTTTCCGAATCTGCACATAATCTACATAAGGGAAAGAGCAGCTTACCGCCGACCCTGTGCGGTAAAACGGGGTGATAAAGGCCTCGAAAGATTGTTTGAATGCCCAATCAGATAAGTCTTTGTCTTGTTGCAGAATTTGTAAAGACTATTGCCTTCGTTGTGCTGAATTGTCTCCACTTCTTGAGCTGTATACTTCAATTGCGTTGGTATGCCACTGAAAAGAGCATCCTGAGGGTCAAAGCACTCTGGAGCATCAATGGTCTTCAAGAAAGCTTGGACATCTGCGGATGTGTTTTAAGCTGATTCCACTCACACTCTCTTATGTACTGAACATGTATGTTGTTTTTTTAAAGCTTCAATCTGCGCCAGCCATTGCTGGTGCATCAACCCGTACTGAATTGTTGTTACCGGGTTCGTGCTTGTTGAACAATTACACTTTGGGTGACCTTGCCTGAAACAGCCTAGAAATTCTTAGGCTGTGAACACCCCCTTCGCTTTCTGTTTATCCATCAGCATAGTATGCCTTAAACTCCGGTTCAGGGCATGCTGTATCGATTTATTCTCGTTGGAGGCCTGACATTCAAGCCATTGGTTTGAACTGCTTCATGGTAAACAATCTTTGGTGTCGGCATGCTGACTGCGTTTCTTCTGGATGCTCTCCTGATCTGGAGTATCTTACGATTAAATGTCCCCCTTACTATCTACCCCAGGAGTTTACATCAGTAATTTTAACAGCTGTGTACATCCGCCCAAGCCAATGCTGGGGCTGCGCTCGACAAACTTTTTCAAGTAATCGATACGTTTGAATGTTTACACCTGGAAGATGCCTTTATTGTAGGGAGCGATTTTAATGTAGCCAATCCGATCGAAGTTCAAAAAACACATCAACTTCTCGACACGCGGGAAAACACTCTTGACAATGTCTACTCTCCATTTCATCATGGATATAAGGCCCTACCCCGTCCTGCTTTTGGCAAATGAGACCATGCGTCAATACTGTTGCTCCCTACTTACAGGCAGAGGCTAAAACAAGAGAAGCCAGTGATGAGGTCAAATCAACAATGGACGGACGAATCGGACGCCGACTTTCCTCACTACTGACTGAGAAATGTTCCGAGAAGCATCTGGAAACAATATCAATGAATACACAGAGTCCGTGACCGGTTTTATTAGTAAATGTATCGATGACGTTGTACCACATACAACTACTAAATAATTACCTAATCAAAACCGTGGGTCAACAGTGTTATTCGTGCTATGCTTAAGGCACGGACTGCAGCGTTCAACTCCAGCAGCAAGCACAATTATAAGAAATCCCGGTATAACCTTAGGAAGGCAGTAAAAACTGCAAAAAGCCAATACAGAGTAAAAGTAGAATCTCTCTATCAGGGCTCCAATACCAGGATCATGTGGAGTGGTCTGAGAACCATCACTGACTATAAAGGCTATTGAGACATGCTGGCTTCTGTCCCAGAAGAACTGAACTCTTTCTATGCTCACTTTGAGAACATCATCCCTGGCATGGACACTCAAATGGACCAGGACGGCTGCCCTTTACAAATGACCAGGAAAGACATTTGCAAAGCCCTAAAAAGGATTAACACCCGCAAATCTCCGGGACCAGACAACATCTCAAGTCGTGTCCTCAAGGTCTGTGTAGACAAACTGGCTGATGTCTCTACTGATTCCTTCAACCTATCAATATTTCAGTCAGTGATCCCCACCATCTTCAAAATGTTCATAATTGTTTCTGTGCGAAAAAAGCAAAGTCCTTTGGGTGAATGACTACTGTCCTGTAGAACTCACACAAATAAACATGAAGTGCTTTGAGCGGCTAGTTGAAACTCACATAATAGACTGTATGCCTGTAACAATTGACCCGCTGCAGTTTGCCTATAGACATAACAAATCCACAGAGGATGCCATTGCTCTGACCCCCCACTCCACGCACTCTCATCTGGACAAGAGGAACACATATGTGAGAATGCTGTTCATTGACTCCAGCTCAGCCTTCTAGACCATTGTGCCTCACAAGCTGGCGGTGAACCTCAGTGGTCTGGGACTCGATCCCTCAATGTGCATATGGTTCTTGAACTTCCGGACGGACAGACACCAGGTGGTGAGGGTGGGCAACACCACCTCCTGCTCACTGACTCCCCTCATGGCTGTTTGCTGAACTTGCTCCTGTACTCACTCTTCACCCACGACCGCCTGGCAATCCACGTCTCCAACACTATGGTTTCATTTGCTGACGACACCAACATTATAGGCCTGATCTCTGAAGACGACTGCCTGTAGAGACGAGGTAAGTTCACTGACTTTGTGGTGTCCGGAAAACAACCTCCAGCTCAATATCAGCAAAACAAAGGAGATGACTGTTGATCACAGGAAGCAGCGGTGGGGAGACCATGCCTCATACACATCAATGGGTCTGCAGTAGAGTTCACAATATCTGGTTTCTTGGTGTCAACATCAGCATCTGTAGACGTTGGTGAGTATTCTAGAATCCATGCCAAATCTCCTTAAAACAGCAGAGTGCATCACAAGAGGTCAACACCACCACACTCCAGGAACTCAAGTCTGTAACACATACAACACTCTCTTAAGATGACCATATCATTCACGCATTTTGGTCTGCGTACAAATGCAAAAACTCATCTTTTTCTTTAGCCATCATGGTATTCACACTGTAGAGATGTTGTTCTGGACGGGGTCCAACATAGCTCTCATTCTCCTTGAAAAGTAACCTTTTTTATCCGTAAAACCCATAGCATGCGATAAAGCGGCCAGCTTCATCGGTAGGAAGCAATAACGATCAAGGTATTTTTGATTGGTTGTGGTATCTGTAAAAATCATGAGCTTGCTACCATTAGCAATATGTGTCACGTCTATACCATTGTTAACAAGGTGTTGCATGACGATGAAATCAAAAAACCTGTCTTGTTGTGTGCTATTAAGGTGTAGTCTGTATAATTTGGTTGCCTAAAATATTGGAAATAGCAGTGACACAACCTTCTCCGACCAAACACCACTACCCGTTATCAATCAATCAATCAATCAATCAAAGTTATTTTATGAAGCCCTTTTTACATCAGCAGTTGTCGCAAAGTGCTTTCACAAAACACCCGACCTTAAAACCCCAAGGAGCAAACAACAGTAGTGTTGAACTTCAGTGGCTAGGAAAAACTCCCTATGAGAGCCGAAATTTAGGAAGAAACCTAGACAGGAACCAGGCTCCGAGGGGTGACCAGTCCTGTTCTGGCTGTGCCGGGTGAA
>JACXGJ010014056.1:0-15396 GCA_016801105.1 Esox niger | reverse complement strand
GAGAATAGGGAGGAGCCAAAGGACAGTACGGTGTAGGGGGTAGGGTTTAGGAGAGAATAGGGAGGAGCCAAAGGACAGTACGGTGTAGGGGGTAGAGTTTAGGAGAGAAAAGGGAGGAGCAAAAGGACAGTACGATGTAGGGGGTAGGGTTTAGGAGAGAATAGGGAGGAGCCAAAGGACAGTACGGGGTAGGGTTTAAGGGTGAATAGGGAGGAGCCATTGGAGAATACGATGTAGGGGGTAAGGTTTAAGGGTGAATAGGACTGACTGTCTGTGGATGTATACGTTTGTGTTGAACTGTCACATTGATATAAAGAAGGAAACCATCATCTGTGTGACAACCAAAGGTAAGAAGCAAGCTAGCTAACTAACTGTCACTACTCAATAGCTATAATCAACTACAATAGATTAGCATTATGCAAGCAACATCTGAGATTCGGCAGCAACAATAAGACTTTCGTAAGGTTTTCGTATTTTGCATTCAAAAGTTTGCAGTGTGTATATACATTTGTGCTCAAAAGTTTGCATACCCTTAGAGAATTGGTAATATACAGCTCTGGAAAAAATTAAGAGACCACTGAACCCTTTTCTTTCCTTTTCAAAAAAGTTAGAAAAGGTATTGAGCGAGGAACAGAAGGGTTAAAATGAAGAGACCACTGCAAATTGAACGCTTCTGTTCTTTGATCAAAACCGCTTTTCAAATCATTCCTTTTGAACATGATTGAGCGGGCAAAACACGTCTTTTATTTCTTATTGGATTCACATTCAACTGAAGGTCATTACAGAATAGCAAAATCCTAAAACAAAACATTGCATCACAGAACTTTTTTTACTGAAGCCTGTTCAAAAGTCTGCATACCCTTAGTTCTTAATACTGTGTATTGTCCCCGTTAGCATCAATGACAGCCTTCAGTCTTTTGTAGTAGTTGTCTGAAGCCCCGGATTCTTGCAGGTGATATAGCTGCCCATTTGCCTTGACAAAATGCCTCCAGGTCATGTAAAGACATGGGTTGTCTTGCAATAACTGCATGTTTGAAAGTGGCTTGGTGATATTAAGGTTATGAGACTGTGATGGCCACTCCAGAGCCTTCACCTTTTCTGTTGTAACCACTGGAGGATCATCTTGGCCTTGTGCTTAGGGTCACTGTCGCGCTGAAATGTCCAAGAGCGTCACATGCGCAGCTTTCGTGCAGCAGAATGCAAATTGTCTGCCAGTATTTTCTGATAACATGCTGCATTCATCATGCCATGAATTTTCACAAGATTCCCTGTGCCTTTAGACCTCTCACACCCCCAAAACATCAGTGAGCAACTACTGTGAAGCATGTGCTGTGTTATGTAGGCCTTGTTGACCCCTTTACAAACATATTGTAACTGGGCTTTTTTGTGGCATTGGCGCGGTTAAGGCTTCTATCTGGCAACTCAACCATGCAGCACATTTTTGTTCAAGTATCATCGTATTGTGCTCCTTGAAACAACCACTCAATCATTTTTCAGAGCAGCCTGTATTTCTCCTTACATGTGGGTTTTTCTTTATATTCCAAACAATTTTGGCCTTACCCGACCTTGGCCTGGTATTAAGAGATCCCTGAATTTTCTACTTGGTAATAAGTGATTGAAGAGTACTGACTGGCATTTGCAAGGCTTTGGATATGTTTTTATATCCTTTTCTATTTTGTAAAATGTTATACAGGTTTTTGACAGTTCTTTTCTCCTCCCCATGGCTCAGTATCTAGCCTGCTCAGTGCACCCAGGTGAGAGCTAACAAACTCATTGCCTATTCATACACAGACACTAATTGCAATTTAAAAAGCCACAGGTGTGGGAAATTCACCTTTAATTGCCATTTACACGTGTGTGTGTGTCAACTTGTGTGTCTGTAACAAGGCCAAACATTCAAGGGTATGTAAAATCTGCTCAGGGCCATTTGGGTTTCGGTCATTATGATTGTAAAAGGAGCCAAACAGCTATGTGATAATGAATGGCTTCATATGATTACTATCCATATAAAAAATATTAGCATATTATCAAAATCAATGTAAAAATTTGAACATTTCTGCCATGGTATGCAAAATTCTGGGTACAACTGTATTATGTGTATTGTATAAATAAAAATTATATGGGGGAAAGTGTATAAAGTATTAAGAAAACAAATACTATTTAAATAATTCTTTACTGTACATACGGTAAAGGATATTATAAGATGGATCACACTGAGAAATGGTTAGAGCTTAAGTTAATGTAGAGAACATATCTAATATTAAAAAAGCCTATTTTGATGTTATTATTGTAGTTCGTTTCATGCAATCATTAGCTTTGGAGAAGAGTTGCGTTCTAAATCCCCCCCACTGTAATGTACTGTACATGAGATACTTTGGGCGGAAAAACCTTTCAGTGCCACAGTAACAGCATTTTATGAAATCTCAGGAGAGTCAGGAGAGTTTGTAAAGTTACAAATCTAATGTGAAATCATAGGGCACTGTGTGCTATATACATAAAAACTATATTTTCTAGCCTGTTTTTAACCATCAATGCAACACCCTATACTGTTCAAGGAATTCATATTGCCTCATTAGTTATTAGCTAATGGGTTTTATTTGGAGTCTGGGAGGCGATTCATGAGAAGTTTTAGAGAATGTTTATTTGCAGGTACTTATTTTAGGGGTTTATGTTAAGACAGTATCGCCAAAAACATTTGAAGAAAGTAAAGTTGAAAGCAAGAGAGACCGGCGTACAGGGAGGACATTTTAGCATTTCACTCATCAAACCTTTTGTTTCATTGATGATGGCTTGTTGGGAACAAAAGTAGGGGATACACTGCACAGTACTTGGTTGCAAATCCTTGGCATTTGATGGCTGCCAGAAGTCTGCGACCCATAGACGTCACACACTGGATATCCCTGGTGATGCACTGCCAAGCCTATTTTCAGTGCCTTCTGTATGAGTAAAGACGTGATTGTAATGTAACATTCGTGATAAGATTAAGTCTGCCTGGGTTAGATTATTTTTGTGTGTACCTGGTTTGCCTGTTTGCTTAGGAGTGAATTAAACATTAACCCCCCTCTATCTGGTCTCGGTCCGCTGACCGAGATGACCATCAACTCATAAGACTGTTACTCAACAACCATAGGATGACATCAAGTGACCCACAACATTTGTGGCAAACAGCAGCTGGGGTGAAAGGCCTCGATGAGGGCAGTTCCAAACAGGCTCCTAGGGGCGAGCCAAGAAGTCGTGCAAAGCTAAAAAGAAGCCTTTCAGCAATGAGAAGCAAAGAAGAGCCAGGCTGAAGTTGGCAACAGACTATTAGGATCGGACTGTAGAGGAATGGAGTAAGGTCATCTTCTCTAACAAGTCAAATTGTCAGCTTTGCCCAACACCTGGTCGTCTAATGGTTAGAAGGAGACCTGGAGAGGCCACAGTGTCTCGCACCCAGGGACGCCGGCAGGAATCCCAGGGCCCGGGACAAAATTGAAAATTTAGGACCAAACCATGGGCCACATTTTTTTTATAAATAGCAGTGATGTTACTGTTCATAAAACAGGTCATAAATGTTTATTGTTTTAGCTAGGTTGTACTAAATACCAAGATTGACTGACTAATAAATAACGATATCTAAGCCAACCAAATGGCCCCACCGGGGCATGGGCACAGGACAACGTTACCGGTTGAGCATCACTGCTCGCACCCACTGTGAAATTTGGTGGAGGATAGTTGATTTGGGGATGCTACAGCAAGGCTGGATTCAGGCAGATCTGTCTTTGTGAAGGACACATGAATCAAGCCAAGGTCAAGGTTATCCTGGAAGATCATCTGCTTCCTACTGCTTTGACACAGTTCCCCAACTCTGAGAATAGTTTTTTTTTTCCAGTAGGACTATGCTCCCTGCCACACAGCCAGGTCAATCAAGGTGTGGATGGAGGACTACCAGATCAAGAACATGTCATGGCCAGCCCAATCTCCAGACCTGAACCCCATTGAAAACCTCTGGAATTTGATCAAGAGCAAGATGGATGGTCACAAGCCATCAAACAAACCCGATCTACTTGAATTTTTGTGCCTGTCACTCAACAGCAATGTGACAGACTGGTGGAGAGCATGCCAAGACGCATGCAAAGCATTAAAAGAAGAAAAAATATTAATCTTGTTTTTTTACTGGAAAGCCTTAATTTTCCCAAACGTCAGACTTTAAGATTACGTGAGGTTCCTGAAGGATACGGGAGGGTCCTGAATCTCTGACTTGTCGTTTGTGTTTTCCATACATGTATTTATTTACAAGGCTACGTTACATGTTCTAGGCTACTTCAGTTGCTAAGTAACAGCTCCAAGAAGTTTACAATGTCAGTTTCACACGCAATGTGTGTTTAAAACGAGATTACATTCATTCACATCACAATGCATCTTGAACCAAACGTCCTGTCCCGAACGGTACGGTACAGATATGTGCATCATGTGTTTATTAGCACTTTTCAAAGCGTCCCAGCTTTTTTGGAAACAGGGCTATAAGTTAACAAACATCCTCTCAAATGTAATTCTTATTCTGCATGATATATTAAATGACATTATTCCAAATGCCAGTCTTCAACCTTGATTCACAGAGGTTCCTGGGAGTTTAGGAACATTTGTTAAAATTACACAACTACATTAGCTTAGTTTGAATGGCCAACTAGATGGCTGAAAGGGCAACACCACTTTTGAGTCTGGTGCGGTAAAGTTTGGTCTGTTGCTAGTCTGATTCATGCGGCCTGCAGTATTGCCAAACAGAGCAGGAGGCGTAAGCACTGGTATTGGACTGCAGCCAGTATGTTTGGGCTGTTGGAGGGGGGTAGTATTTTATCTGTCCAGTGGTGTGCAGCTGTATTTACCTCCAGTGTTTGTTGTTCCCAAAGTGAGAAAGAGAGAGAGACAGAGAAAGATAGAGAGGGAGCGATAGAGTGGGAAAGAGAAGGAGGGTAGGGGGATTTTCTGTGTCAGTGCCTCAGAGGATTTTGGCGGTGGCTTTGTGGATCCTGTGTTGTTGTAGGGAGAGGGAATAAGATTTAAGAATTAGCCATGTCAACCAGGACTTAACTCCCTCAGTCACAGGCCTACACCTCTCCCTTCTAGGCTCTCTCCTGTCTCCCCTGTGCCTTCCCAAGAGGCCCACACCTCTTCAGTCCCACAACTCTACAGGCCCATATTCTTCTTGAGGCCCACACCTCTACCTGCTCCCAACTCTACAGGCCCAAAATATCTTCCCGAGCTTCGGTTTCCTCTACCATGCTCCTGCATCCTTGTCCCCAACAACTTTACCCCAGTTTCACTCCACCAGACATTTTAACTAGCCCAAATCCCCATACTCCAAGCCCCAGGCCCTTTCTTCCTCTCCTCCCATTCCCCTGCCCAGACATAGCTCACTAGGTTAAATGCTGGTCTCTGACCCCCACCCGCCTAGCGTCCCTGTTCCCAAGGATAAACAGTGTGTGTGTAGAAAAACAGGTTCTAGCCTCTTGGTTTTGTGTCATGCTTCCTGAAGCGAGCCCACTTTCAATTACTGCCACTCCAGTCCAGCATAGTTGCCCTGTGTGTGTTTGTGTGTGTGTTTGTGCATAATGCTACATGGCGTGGCTATCTGACTGGGCCGGGTGGTTTGTTTGTGGCAGGTGGCCAGCCCTTTCCTTCTGCTTTGTGCTTGTCTGACCAGCAGAGAGATAGTCACTGTTCCCACTAAGCTCCAGTTATCACCATCTGATGAACAAACACACACACACACACACACACACAGGGCTGGATTAAGAAATGATTGGCCCCTAGGCCAACAATTGTGAGAGAAAATGTTACAACCCTTTAGCATGTCATGTATTTGTGCATAAACTTGACCTAAAGTGTGATCAGATCCTAATCATAGATACTGTGAACTTGATTAACCAAAAAATAACAAGTTGATCTAAAATGAAACTTATTTATTGGAAAATGTATCTGAAACTCTAATCGGCACATAAATGTATAAACCACATAAGTTTTTACAAAACTCAGCATGGATATCCCATTTTTTTTTGTTGTGATCTGTTTTTTTTTTTGCCCAATACTATCTCCACAACACCAGTCTCTGTAACTTTTAATTTGGTAGATATTTGGTAGGTTTGCTTTTGAAGTTTTGGATATCTGAGAAGAAACACTGAACATTTCAACAGCTATTGTAGGCTATGACAGGGATTAGGCTAACTGTTTGAACCTCTCTACACTACAACCATAATTCGGCTCTCCATACCAGCTCCATGTCACTCATACTCCGGCTCAGGCCTCTTTGGTTAAATTTGGATGTAATCATAAAGCATTGGTTCTGTTACCTTAGCAAGCAGTTCACTTAAGTAGACTTGTAAAAACAGTCCAAGTTGTCCTTCAGTAAATTCTTCCAAAATTCGTGCTGGATTTGCCATAACTTATTTGGACTTTGGCTGCTTTTGTGATTTTGTTTTGCTCTAGTGATCCCACACCTATTTCTAAATAAAGTTCTTGAAGATCAAGGGGTGTTTATTAAATACGAATTAATGAATTACTGTTTTATTTGTGCAAATAATAACAAATTGTGTTATTATTTGTATTAACTAACTGACCAAAAATATAAACACTAATGTACTAATAGTAAAATCTGACTTACATGGACAGTATCTGTACATATGCGTTCACTGTAAAGAATCATTCCATTGTCTGAGGTCCAATTTGATACTATTCCAAATAACTTAATACATAATACCAAAACATAAGAAAGAAATATTGCTTCTTCAAGCACAAATTGTAGAGACCAATTTTGTATCTGTTGTTACTGCCTAATAGGACACATTTATTGGCAAGTTGGAACACATCATTATTTATTTCAAATGAAAACGGGCTAAGGAGTTAAATTGGAATGTGGTTTAATGTCACCAAACAAAAATGTAACTAAATAAAAGCTTGTACAGATGTATGGTAGAGTTATTCAATCCTGGAGGGACGAAACACTAACATTTTTTACCTATCTAAACTCTACTAAGCAAATTTATATAAACAACATGCAACAATTTGAGTTACTTGCCGGTACAGCTGAAATCAGAATCAACCCATAGAGAATATACTTCTTCAGCATGACAATCGAAAGTGAGCCCTTTGCATGCCTCCAGTTGTAATGGCAATATTGATTCAGGGTAGGACCCTAGTCATAGATGAGCCTCCTTATACAGTTTCTGACAGTTGGTGCAAGAAAATCTTTTGTTTTGCAAACCCACAGTTCATTAGCTGTCCGGGTAGCTGATCCCAGATGATCCCAGGTGTGGAGGTCTGGGCTGGCGTGGTTACATGTGGTCTGCAGTTGTGAAGTCAGTCGTCTGATAATCCTGCTGATAATCTTGCTGTCAGGATGCCAATTGCATGCTCCCTTTAAAACCTGAGACATTTGTTTTATGTCGCAAACATTTTAGAGTAGCCATTCATTTCCCCCAGCATAAGGAGCACCTGTGTAATGATCATGTTGTTTCATAAGCTTCTTGATATCCAACAACTGTTGTGGAGATGGATTGTCTTGGCAATAGAGAAATGATAACTGACAGGGATGTAAACACATTTCCGATTTTTTATGCTCTTTGTGATTTTGGACATGTCTGGGATCTAATATCTCAGCTCATGAAACATGGACTCAACAATTAACTTTTTACATTCGTTCAGCTTTATTAGCTAGGGGTTTTAATGTTGGTGTGGTAATAGGTTAAAAAAATCACAGAAATTGGGACATATTCAAACATTTTTGAAGTGCAAAAGTAGTATGAACCCCATTTACATTCATTATATGTTATAATGGTTTATAATGAGAGCTGTTATAAGATGAGTCACTGAATTCCCCTTATTAGTTCTTAAAAACTATAACATTACCTCAAAACGTAATGAGATTTTACTTCTCATTATACCCAAAGTGATGAAGTCACACCCATTAAACCCATTTTGTACGGTCACATACTTCCTCAGTAACACGCACATAAAAAGTTTTGATGACAGCATTATGCAGATACAAAGGTATCTGTTATAAAGCTTAACTGTCCCATTTTGGAATGGAGAGAATCGGTCTGGAGTTACTAAGTGTGCGTGCATGTAAGTCTTTGCCCCATGCATTGTGTTTGCAATGTTGTTTATTTACAACATTACATTTGGTCATATATTTTCATGGACTTGCTGTATATAGAGGGAGTCTTGAGGGAGTAATGTTCTACTGGAAAGATGAGTCAAAAGTAGAACTACTAGGGCAACAGGGGTCCTGTTATGTCTGGCAAAAACCAAACACTGCATTCCACATTAAGAACCTCATATCAACGGTCAACCTAGACAACTGAAGGAACCATGAATTCTGCTTTGTATCAGAGAATTCTACAGAATGACAGACCATTCGTCAGTGAGATGAAGCTAAAGCGCAGCTGGGTCTTGCAGCATCACAATGATCTGAAACACAAGCAAGTCTACATCAGAATGTTTGAAGAACAATACATTTCAAGTTTTTAAATGACTTAGTCAAAGTTCAAACCTAAACCCCATAGAGATTGTGGCAAGACCTGAAACAAGCACTTCATTGGAGGTTGCAACTAGTTTTAATGTTTCAGATAATTTTTTTAAACAGTGTACCAGTGTGTGGAGTGTTCTAGTTTGCAGAAACTATAACACATGTTGTCAGATATGTAATATGATAGAGAAGAATGAAAAACAGTGGGGGTCTAGAGTAATCATTTGAAAGTGAGTTTATTTGCAGTGTGCGCATTTTATGAATCTATGTCTGCGTCTAAAGTGCTTTCACACCAAAAGAGGCATCCGCCAGCCATGAAGCCTTGTTTTTGTGAATGGCTTCTTCTTCTCAGGTGGCAGGCAGAGCATCTAGAACCTTGTTGTCAAGAGAAGGTAGCAGTGGGCCGTCTCTGAACAGGCCAGGATTTTGCATTTTCTGGTGTGCATTTTCAGGCTGTCATGTTTGAATACTTAATGGAAATATAATCTAGCGTGCAAGTGATTTAAATAATATGTATATGTGATCCAGTGATGTGCGGTGAGGTCTACTGTAAGTCAGGGTAGGTAACGAGAAAAACTCAAATCTGTCTACACACAAGTCAGGTTGAATCCCTAGCAAACGGTGAATCTATTTCTGTTATGTCATTAGATCGGAAGCATACATGTTCTTCTGCCCTCGCACTGTATCGCTATACAAATTAGGCAGACAGTTAACAGCGGGTCATCACTCTCAAAGGTCTAACGTTTCTGCAGTGAATTTACTGAACTTTAGCTAAGAAACTGAAAGGTACTGAAAATAGTACATATCATTAGTATTCATATTGCTATGTAAACTAGCTCTGAAGACTCCTTGTTACACAAGTACCACCAAACTAACATGCCAGTTCTGCTAACAATTAAACCAACCACATAGTAGTAATTTACTAGCTCACTCAACATTCGGTTATAGCCAAGTGGATATATACGTGTGGGTTGTGAAATACAGGAACACATCATTATTTTGTTTAGCTACGTGACTACTGCAGAGAAATAATAGCTAACTAGCTAGCTAAATGTCTAACAAAGTACAATGATAAAAAAGACAATTTACATATATGATTGATCTCAATTATATTGACAATAATGTCACCACTATTGAGATACATTAATTCAGCATATAAGCAAATGTTTTACTAAGGCTAAAGTGAAATAAGACACTGAAAGGTTAAACCTTCTATTGTGCAGTCTACAATACCGCAACGCTCCAGTTGGAGGCATTTATCACCATTAAAACAAAAGGAAATCAATCATAATTACTACAACAAATTATTTCTTGCCTTCTAAGCAGGAGGGCATCAGATATGTTTTAAAGGAACCTGTACTGTCATTGTCCCATACACGTATCTATTAACACTGCCCTGGACAATTCCTTATGCAAATAAATATTTTACTACGTTTCTGTAACACATATCACCTGTTTCATCTGCATGACTTGCAAAGTTAGCAGTTGAGTACATGAACAGCGGACGATTGTGTAAGCAAAACATTTTTTCCAAATCTTGTCAGCAGAGCCTTTATCCCACAGGTATACTATGCATCATGTGTCCCTTTACAGAAGTGATAAAGCAAAATCGAATCGTATGTCTAATTGACAATCCAAAAACTTAATGTCTGAATCGAGTGAAAAAAATATAGCATAGAAAATCAGGGAAATGATGTACCAACTATTGCAGAAACATGCTAAAAACCAATTTGAAGATTAAATCCATTCAACTATGTTTCTGAATTTGGATCACTGTTGGCAGATACTTCAAGTCAGCTTAGCCAGCCCTTGACCACATGGTGTCAGCAGTTGAGAACCGCAAGCAGGGAAACAACAACCTGCTGGCTTCAGCACAATTGCACAGCCACTCAGATCTCTTCTGCCATTTAGCAAGCAAGTTTATATATTTAGCTCAATTCATATATAGAAGCAATTCAATGTGCCAAAAAGCTATTTTTTTGTCTCATCAGACCACATGACCTTCTCCTATTCCTCCTCTGGATCATCCAAATGGTCATTGGCAAACTTCAGACAGGCCTGGACATGCGCTGGCTTGAGCAGGGGGACCTTGCGTGCGCTGCAGGATATTAATCCATGACGGCGTAATGTGTTACTAATGGTTTTCTTTGAGACTGTGGTCCCAGCTCTCTTCAGGTCATTGACCTGGTCTTGCTGTGTAGTTCTGGGCTGATCGCTCATCTTCCTCATGATCATTGATGCTCCACGAGTTGAGATCTTGCATGAAGCCCCAGACCGAGGGAGATTGACCGTCATCTTGAACTTCTTCCATTTTCTAATTATTGCGCCAACAGTTGTTGCCTTCTCACCAACCTATTGTCCTGTAGCCTATCATCCTGTTGCCTATCCCAGCCTTGTGCAGGTCTTCAATTTTATCCCTGATGTCCTTACACAGCTC
Organism: Esox niger; assembly: GCA_016801105.1. Taxonomy (NCBI): domain Eukaryota; kingdom Metazoa; phylum Chordata; class Actinopteri; order Esociformes; family Esocidae; genus Esox; species Esox niger. Next base: position 4,456 of record JACXGJ010014056.1, on the reverse strand, counting down.
TATGGTCTTGGCCATTGTGCAGAGGTTGGAGTTTGTTTGATTAAGTGTGTGGACAGGTGTCTTTTATACAGGTAACAAGTGAAAAAATTTGCAGTTAATACAGGTAATGAGTGGAGAACAGGAAGGCTTCTTAAAGAAAAACAGGTCTGTGAGAGCCGGAATTCTTACTGGTTGATAGGTGATCATATACTTATGTCATTCAATAAAATGTAAATTAGCTATTTAAAAATCATACAATGTGATTTAGATTTAGATTCTGTCTTTCACAGTTGAAAATTACAGACCTCTACATGCTTTGTAAGTAGGAAAACCTGCAAAATCAGCTGTGTATCAAATACTTGTTCTCCCCATTGTATATATACAGCTAAAAAAAAGTAAAAAAGGAAGGTTTTGAGGGAGGAATCTCTCTTAAAACGTTCCCTTTCAACAGTTTTGTAAAGGAAAGATAAAGGTGCAGTGGTCTCTTGATATTTTCCTGAGCTGTATACAATAGGAAGCTATAAAAGTTGTAAGGCTCATCAGTGCTGTGAAGTTTGTGTTCAATCATAGGCATGTGAAAAGAGAAGTGTTTTAAACCTGGATAAAAAAAATATATGTTTGGGGCATGTCCAAGATCTTCTCGTAGTTTATTCCAGTTGTGTGCAGTATAACTGTTAAATGCAGCTTGACCATTGTTAGTTTGGACTCTATTAGCTAACCAGTGATCATGGATCTAAGAGCCCTGCTTGGTATTTGGGGCCTAAACCATTCAGTGATTTATAAACTAAAAGCACCACTTTAAAATTAAATCTGTAACTGACTGGTAGCCACCGCAAAGATATGCTCCGTTCTCTTGGTCCTTGTTAACGTTCTAGCAGCAACATTCTGAATGAGCTGCTGCTTTTTTACAAACTTTTTGGGGAGGCCATTACAGTAGTCAACCCTACTAGAGATAACAGCATGGATGAGCTTCTCTTGGTTTTTTTGGGACACCAAGCCCTTGATTTCGGCTATATTTTTAAGCTGATAGATTGCTGTTTTGTTGACCGCTTTGTAATGACTGTCTGAGTCCATCAGAACACCAAGGGCCTGAGAATCCAGCTCTTTACTAATACTTGTTCTATTTTTCTATGCCAAACACAATAATCTCTGTTTTATCGTGGTTTAATTATAGACAATTCCAGGTATTTATTTGCTCCATACAGTTTGTCTATTGAGCTGTTGTCTTATGGTTCAAGAGCCATATATATTTGAGTATCATCTGCATAGCTGTCATAGTTAATGTTGTTCTGTAAGATTTGGCCCAGAGGTAGCATATAGATATTGAACAGATTTGGTCTGAGAACTGATCCCTGGGGAACTCCGCATGTCACAGCCACCCTGATTGATTGATGATTACCAGTGGTAACAAAGTAACTCCAGCCATCCAGATAAGATCTGAACCAACCAAGGACAGTCCCGGAGAGTTCAGCCTATCTGGAAGTGTTCGGTGATCTACCATGTCAAATCTTCAATGAGATCTAATAGAACCAGAACTTAATTTATCGGAATCAATATTCAGCCGTATATCTTTAAAAATGTTTATCAGGGCCATTTCAGTACTGTGCTGGGTTCGGAAATCTGACTGAAATTTGCCTAAGAAACCATTTGAGTTCACAAAATTGCTGAGTTGATTGATGACAACCTTCTCTGTGATCTTGGCTATAAAAAGGAGATTTGATACATGTCTATATTTGTTCTATATAGATGCATCCAGTGTTCCCTTTTTTAATAGGGGCTTAATGGTTGCTGTTTTTAGAACAATACATGCCCCAAATATATTGTGATCCTAGTAACACCTCTACATTTGACAGAATGTGTTTTTTCCTTGACGCTACATGGAATTTGGTGCTTCCATAAGTAGCTAGGCCAGTTAGCTTTGCTAGATGTTCTCACGGGTCTGAAAATTCAGTGGGTAAAATATTTTGATTGGTGGGAAACTACATACTGTAACTATGCCCCAAAAGCACAGATGCTTTGTGCTTATTCATACCCATTTGTAAGAATATGTGAACGTACTACGTGTACGTCTACTGCCAAATTGTTTGTATTTACTCAAACTAGGGGGAAAAGCAATGCTTTTTTAAGTAGCAATGCCTTTTTGAGTAGCCGAGTCCATGAACATTAGAGGGAGCGTGAGTGGTGGAGAGCAGATAAGACAATAATACCTCTGCTCATGTTTCTTGTAATTAAATCCACAACATCAACATTTCATTTTCTGGAGTAATTCAAATGAAATTTCTGTTGACAATTCAGCAATCACTGCAGAAAAATATCTATTTGGAACACCATATCATATTTAGATGAAAAAGATTTGTTACCATAAAACATGCAAATGGGTGAAAATGTCATTTGTCGCACATCGCCTTCCAAAGTAATGTGGGACACTTCTCTTACAGATACTTTCTGCGATTGTCTGAGGTCTAAAGACATTGTCTTGCTCAATGTGTATTGGAATTGAATGAGTGGTGACATATAGTCTGGTTCGGAGAGGTCCACCCAGCTTCATTTATGAACACATCCAGAAAAATAAATTAATTAGGAAGCAATAAAAAATACTATCACCAGCAACATCACTTGTCCACTGGAGAATGGCATCGGAAATACCAGGTAAACAACATTGCCACCGAGTTTACATGCCTTCCAAATCCGGGGTCTGGCCAACTTGCAGTGTTGGTATGTGTTATGGTGAGTGAGGTCTGGCCAAATTGCAGTAAGTGCGTACCATTAAACCTTTGGAGTTTCTAGCTGCTAGTGTGAATAGAAAGTTTTAACATACAGTTAGGTCTGGAAATAATTAGACACTGACACATGTTTTGTTATTTTGGCTGTTCACCAAAATATATTCAAGTTACAGTTAAATAATGAATATGGGCGGTTTCTCAGCTTTACTTTGAAGGTATTCACATCAAAATTGGAGGAAGGGTTTAGGAGTTACAACCCTTTAATATGTTGCCCTCTCTTTTTCAAGGGACCAAATTAATTGGACAACTGACTCAAAAGCTGTTTAATGGACAGGTGTGTGCAATGCCATCGTTATTTCTTCATCAATTAATCAGGAGTTGAGTCCAGGTGTGGCATTTGCATTTGGAAGCTGTTGCTGTGAACCCACAACATGCAGTCAAATGCAAGTGAAAATAGCCATCCTTAGGCTGCAAAAAGATCCATAAGAGATAGCAGAAACATTAGGAGTGGCCAAATCAACAGTTTGGTACATTCTGAGGAAAAAGAATGCACTGGTGAGCTCTGCGACACAAAAAGACCTGGACGTCCACCGAAGACAACAGTGGTGGATGATTGTAGAAACCTTTCCATGGTAAAGAAAAGCCCCTTCACAACATCCATCCAAGTGAAGAACACTTTCCAGGAGGTAGGCATATCATTATCCAAGTATACCGTAAAGAGAAGACTTCATGAAAGCAAATACAAGGTGCAAACCATTCATAAGCCTTAAGAATAAAAAGGCCAAATTAGATATAGCCAAAAAACTTCTAAAAAAAGCCAGCCCAGTTCTGGAACTGCATTCTTTGGACAGATGAAACTAAGATCAAACTGCACCAGTATGATGGAAAGAAAAAAGTATGGAAAAGGCTTGAAACGGCTCATGATCCGAAGCATACAACATAATATGTAAAACACGGTGGCAGTGTGATGGCATGGGCATGCAAGGCTTCCATTGGCACTGTGTCACTAATGTTTATTGATGATGTGACAGAAGACAGAAGGAGCTGGATCAATTCTGATTGTATAGGGATTTATTGTCTGCTCATATTCAAACAAATTCAGCAAAGTTGATTGCACGGCGCTTCACTTTACAGATGGACAATGACACAAAACATACTGCTAAAGCAACCCAGGTGTTTTTTAAGGCAAAGGGGAATATTCTGCAATTGCCGAGTCAATCACCTGATCTCAACATAATCAAGCATGCATTTCACTTGCTGATAAGACAAAATGTAAGACAAAAATACCCATGAACAAACAACAATTGAAGACAGCTGCAGTCAAGACCAAAGCATCACACTCTCTAACTGTTTGATATAAATATAATTTAAATTAAATTGCTGTCACAACAATAGTTGTAGTCTAAGTAGTCTCTCAGGCAACACATCCAGACTGGGGTTGTGAGAAGCCGTCAATGAACGCTGCTGACTATAGCAAACTGGAGCACATGCACATATACACTCACCAAAATGATTATTAGGAACACCTGTTCAATTTCTCATTAATGCAATTATCTAACCAACCAATCACATGGCAGTTGCTTCAATGCATTTAAGGGTGTGGTCCTGGTCAAGACAATCTCCTGAACTCCAAACTGAATGTCAGAATGGGAAAGAAAGGTGATTTAAGCAATTTTGAGCGTGGCATGGTTGTTGGTGCCAGACGGGCCGGTCTGAGTATTTCACAATCTGCTCAGTTACTGGGATTTTCACGC
>JACXGJ010014055.1:0-15395 GCA_016801105.1 Esox niger | reverse complement strand
TGCCTCCAATTGGGGAACCTATTTATGTTGAATGGTTGCCCACGTTAATGTGGTTCATTTTGGTTAGCAGCCGAAGGCTATGCCCAGTCATATAGTCTGCTTTAAGTTTGTTTGTTTGTTTCAGTTGTACCTTCCTCTATTAAAATGGATTACTCCTACAGAAACCGTTTTGCCTCTGCCAATCTGTCCACAACCCAGCTTTATGACAGCAAGCAGCTTGGTGAGAAGGCAACAACTGTTGGCGCAATTATTAGAAGATGGAAGAGTGTTCAAGATGACGGTCAATCTCCCTTGGTCTGGGGCTTCCATGCAAGATCTCATCTCGTGGAGCATCAATGATCATGAGGAAGGTGAGTGATCAGCCCAGAACTACACGGCAGGACCATAGTCTAAATGAAAACTGTTAGTAACACTCTATGCTGTCATGGATTAAAATCCTGCAGCGCACGAAAGGTCCCCATGCTCAAGCCAGCGCATGTCCAGGCCTGTCTGAAGTTTGCCAATGACCATCTGGATGATCCAGAGGAGGAATGGGAGAAGGTCATGTGGTCTGATGAGACAAAAATAGAGCTTTTTGGTCTATACTCCACTCACCGTGTTTGGAGGAAGAAGAAGGATAAGTACAACCTTAAGAACACCATCCCAACCGGGAAACTTGGAGGTGGAAACATCATTCATTGGGGATACTTTTCTGCACATGCGACAGTACGACTGCACCGTATTGAGGGATGGATGGATGCGGCCATGTATTGCAAGATCTTGACCAACAACTATCTTCCCTCAGTAAGAGCATTGAAGATGGTTAGTGGCTGGGTCTTCCAGCATGACAATGACCCGAAACACACAGCCAGGCCAACTAAGGAGTGGCTCCGTAAAAAGCATCTCAAGGTCCATGGAGTGGCCTAGCCAGTATCCAGACCTGAACCCAGTAGAAAATCTTTGGAGGGAGCTGAAAGTCCGTATTGCCCAGCGACAGCCCTGAAACCTGAAGGATCTGGAGAAGGTCTGTATGGAGGAGTGGGCCAAAATCCTTGCTGCAGTGTGTGCAAACCTAGTCAAGAACTACAGGACACATATGATATCTGTAATTGCAAACAAAGGTTTCTGTACCAAAAATTAAGTTCTGCTTTTCTGATGTATCAAATACTTTGTTCTCCCCACTGTACTTGCCTCATGTGGTCCATGTAGTAACCTCCGGGAAGTAGCAATTTTGTGTAAAAAAAAAATCAGTGTTATGCGACAGTTCCAAGGTGGCACGTCGGACGATGCAGTAGCCCTGTCAGCGCGTAGGTTAAGGACAATCAGACATATCTGGGCACACCTGTAGGGATTATGGCCTTTGTCCCCGACAAAGCATGTGCATTGAGACATTTGAGGCGAGTTGAGATGATTATTCACAAAACGTCTAGTAAATTGAGCACCTGCTCACAGACATGTTCGGGTCTCCTCTCAATCGTTACAAGTGTATCACATGTAGCTCCTTGATTTAGAGCAAGTGTATGTTGTGGATTAGCCCTCCCCACATGTTGAGAACTAAGAGGATTTTGTAAGTCTTTTGTCCTTATTAAATTCAGTTTTAGAGCTAAGTTGGCTAGCTGTTATTGTTTTGGATATTTTATGCAGACTCATGTGAATCCTTCTGTTCTTTTTATGCATGATTAAAAAGTGATTATGTAATGGAACATTCCACAATGTGTTAGGAAACATGAATGCCCCACTGTGCCAAGACTAAGATGAAGGACACAAAACTCTATTCTGTTCTACAGATTATTTTATTTCCACTTATCAGACACCAGGTGACAACATCCTTGAAGCTTTTACAAGTGGTGGATGATGCAGGAACATCTGGTGGATGAGTTGTAAAGCAATTTATTTTCTCTACTTATCACTTAACTATCTAATTAAAGGTACCACGGGGAAGAGTGCCTGGAAGGGTTTCAGTTCAGCTTTCTCCACCTTACTGTGCAATTACACAGGGTCTTTGGTATTGAGCAGTGAGAGGGACATGAAGGAATTTCTGATGGTGCCTTGGCCTTCAAGAGGCACTGCTATAGCTCACTCATAGTCATTTGTACGAGGGATATATAACCCCGGATACAACAGTTGACAGCATACTACAAAGCTTCTACTGGCCAGCGTCACTCAGAATGTAGTGAAGGGATGGTTTCAACAAGCCATTATACAGATCTGTCCCTGCCTGGAATTAGCATTATTGGCACCATCCAAATTCATGAACTGAACAAAAGCAAATGTTAATATTTATATTTATACGATGCATATAAATCTGCATAAACATGTTCATCAAATTCAAAATGTCTTTATAGTCATTATATTTATATTTTGTATAATAATCATAATTATTATGAGAAATTTCTAAATTTGTGCTTTGCTTACAGCAATAAATGCCTAATAAATATTTAGAGAATCAATTACTTTTCTTTCCCAAATAAAACAGAATGATTCAAGGAACATTACAAGGCTGAGAGAAAGATACAAGCAAAATGTTGATAAGTCATCAGTTTGCATGTTGAAAAAGAGGAAAACCTCCCGGTCAAATAAGTGTGTTGCTAACACTTGATGTGTAGAGCCCTAACATGGTTACGACACTGTAATGACACATATATTTATATATGTAGAAATATTATGACAAATTGTGTTATATTATAGATGTCATGACTGGTTATGACACCTATGCATGTCTATCAAAACATAACAACCATTCTGTAACACCAATCTTCTTATAAACAGTACTTATTTGTTACATTTCATTACAAATGCTATATTTTAATATAATTATTAGGGCTGGCAAAATGAACATGTTAAGCATAAAAAAATGCTTAATAACACTGTTAATCTTTTTGTCGCCTCTAAAGCATTTTTCTTTCTTGCCTCAGGACCATAGCTAGCGCTTGACATGAGCGGGGAGCTATAACTTATTCATTTGCAACAGGATAAGGGTAACTATTTGGCACATTACTTGCTGGAGTGGTCGAGAGCGCTTCACATTAGCTTTTTTCAAAACAACGATTTGTAGTAGCCTATGCGTTCATGTCGTGAATTGTGTTTACAGCTGATTTCAATTGTTTACTTAGATTTTCTGTGTGAGATTTAATCCAACCTCGATCGGTTGTTGAATTTGGTTTCCATTGACCGTTACGTGATTTTGATCTCAACGAATTACACAATGTACAGTAAAGATGTTGATCTGTAATACATTTTGTTCATCATGACCTGATGGGTGATTTAAGTGTTCCCTTAATTATTTTGAGCAGTGTATACAATTATATAAATGCTGAATTATATAATAGTAATTACATACTATCATTATTTTTTTTAAACTAAAAGTATTTTATTATATTTTTCTACATAACGACATCAACTTTCATATCAGGAAATCTAAAACCATGAAAGATGTTCATTGTTTTGCAATTGATCCCGGTTATTGATGGCGGTAGAGCAGATGTTGAAAACGTAGCTATCTGAATTTTGGGCACGTAGGATTGATGTTAGCTATTTGCCACAGGAGTAGCATCATCACTATAATCACAGGAAACAGATAGCCCTATCACCTAGCTGTACATGCCTTTATGTTGGTCGTTAGTCCTGCTCCAGAAATCTACCACTGGCTTCCCCGTCATGAGAAACAAAGCTTTGTGAGGAAGGCAAATATCTGATATTACATCATGCATAGTTTTATTAATATATAGCATTTGGAATAAAATAAAACATACAAATATTATTTTTAAGATGAATGGTGTTACAGAATGGTTTTGTTATGCTTTGACAGACTTGCGTAGGTGTCATGACCATGTAATAACAGGATATGGCATGTTATGTCAGCTGACATAACATGTCATGCATGGTTATGACAGAGTTAAGATCATGTTATGACACTACACTTCAAGGAAAGTGTTACCAGAGTATTTAAATCCCAGTTAATCAAGCATGCTGCACAACGTTGTCATCACATTATTAGTCAATCAAATGTCTCCTCACATAGGCCCCTCGTCCCGTCATGCCTTTACTGGCACTCGTAACTATGGCCCCCACTTCCCCTAGAGCCATACTGAAAGGAGACAAACCTGGGGTTCCAAACACCTGAGTATGCTTGAATCATTATGTTCACCATGGGCTTCGTTGTCTATGGCTCATCTCTTCTGGTACCTTCTGACTAATAAGGCACACTAATTAATTATAACCAAATCCCCACTACAATCATGCGTGTCATTATAAGTTCATTGAAATATTCTACAGATGAGTTTCTCTAACATTACGCAAGCAATAGTACATAATTATTGCTACAACTGATGTGTTTGTATATCTGTATAAGTCGTGCAAATAGTGCAAAAAATCGATCCGTGCGCAGACATCATCCACTGGCTCTCCTGAAAGTTCTCCCTGGAATTTGGATTCCAACAACATGCACTATACTGTGAATAACCACATCCAGACTGCTTCTGTACACATATTGCCAGTCTGCATGGAGTCTTAGTAGGGTGGATGAAGTCATGAAGACAGATGCTGATTGCTCAACTCAGTGATTTAATGCTTATCCATCCATTTATCTCTTCATCTGTCAGTCCAGCATCACTCGTGCTTTTAACTTTCAGAAAATACCGAAAATCATCAGCAGCTATCATAAGGACATCTACAGACATCTACATGTAAACGTCTTATCATCATATCCAAATCCAATTAGTATCCGCTTCTTAATCCCCCTTCATCTTGATTAACTGGTTGCCATGGGGAGAGTCTAAGAGAAAGAGCGAGAGAGACAGACAGAGAACATCAGTGATGTAGGAGAGACTGGGGGGGAGTTACTCAAGGACAGACCACAATACTACCGTACATGACAGATAACAACAACAGGACAAGATCCGTCTCATGGTGAGACAAAGGTGAAACAAGGCCGACTTATGTTATTTCATTATTCAGCAGTTAGTTGACTGAGGTTGACGTGATTTGGTGTTGCAGTCACTATGCGCAAAATGTATCTGGCAATTTAATTTATGGCAATTAATCCAAAAAAGCTTGATACCGCAGCTTGAAGTTTCATGCTCCTGCATTTCAATCTGAAAAGCCAACTGGAGTCTCGGATCATGAAAAGAAAATTACTGTATAATTCAGTTTCTCTGAGACAACTATTAAGTGTTAAAAAGGGTCATTATGGCTTTGAAGCCATTTAAAAACCAAGCCTTCCATCTCTGCGCATTTAGCAGATGCTCTCAAGGATTGTGATTGAGTATCATTTCTTTTCTGTCATCTTGAATTTGAAATACTGGCAGAATTGTTTGAGTGACTGTTAAAAGCAAAGGTAGCAAATTTGGGTACCTTGAGTTGACACCATGGTTGACACTAACTGTTGATCATACATTTATATAAATATATATCAATGTCAGAGAAAGAGACATGTGATGAGCTAAAGGAGTGCAGGACAGAGAACGTATGGCATCACCCCACACGGCCACATCGGCTGACACACTCTGGGGCAGAGCAATTAGACCCGCTGCTCACACACCGTCCTGTGTCGCCACCGCAATTAACAAGCTGCAGAGAAGCCTGGACAACCACAGTGACAGACCGCACACGCAGCATGAGAGATGACAGAAAGGAGGGAGAAGGGAAGAAGGGAGGAGGAAGGGTGGAAGGACACAGTAAAGAGAGAGAACACGCGGAGGAGGGTGGACTTGCTGAGCTGCCAGGTTGTAGTGAACAGCTGGTGTAGGCAGCTTAATCACAACCAGCGCTGTTCACTTTCTGAGGGAAAAAGTATATTCTGAGTTGGATGAACGCCTTTAAGTCCATTTATCTTTTGGTTTGTTGATGCAATTCACTGTTTTATTGTTACCTTTACCTGTAAAAGTACTGAGAGTTTCCAGAAAATACACCTGGAAATCATTCAGCTTTTTTCTCTAACATTCAGAGTGGTGAATATGATTCATCATCTCTTTTGATGAAACCCTGCGCCTGGGAGAGAATGGAGATGGTGGAGATAGAGAGAGAAAGAGACAGAAAAAGGGAGAGCAAGCGAGAGAAAGAAAATGAGTTACAGCTACCAGATGGAACACCAGGAGGATGGGTTACTGCCGCAGGCTGACATTTTATTCACACAAACACACGTTCGTTTTTCACCAACCATTTCTACACATAAACACATACACAGGCGCACACAAATTCTCACTGACAGACAGATTAAATGTAACTGACCTGGCAGCAGACAGAGAAACACAGGCAGATGGACAGACAAGATTCAGAGATAGAAATGGATCTAGAGCCAGCAAGAAACAGACCTATGGACATTCCTGGGGACAGAGAGAGGTGATGCATACAGTCAGGGAGAAATGGATGCCCCCTGTCACTCTGTACACCTATCTGTCACACACACACGTCGAGACAAACACACATGTACAGACAAATCACACACATACCTAAAACCAAGACTTGTCCTTGACTGATTCTGTTGACTCTATACAATGATGATGGAGAGTAAAACCACAGACTAAACAAACATTTTCAGGTCTCAAGTGTGCCCCTCCAAAAAATAAGACATTTTCAGATCTCTGATAAAGAATTGGCCTTTTGTCTGCTATGTTGCCCACTAGCTCAGGCAGGTACAGAACTAATCAATCTATTGAAGCGGAACTCTTTCAGGATTCCACTTAAAAAACCATTGTATTATAAAACAATGCCTTTTAAAAATGCACTCTGGTCTTGTTGAATGATTTAGTCAGTAGTTGTGTATGTGACAGGCACCCGCATTTTGTGTACTAAAACATTGCCCATTTTTCATGATATATTATGAGCTGAAAAAAAGACCTGGGTCAACACCTGGAAGAGCACCATGCTCAATCAGAAACACAATGATCTAGATCACAGAAGCAAGACAATGCAGATATAGTTGAAAAGAAATGCATTCCAAGTTAACAATGGTCCAAACAATAACATTTTCTTGCCCTTATTGAAAGTTTAGGGCAGCACCTGAAACAAGCTTAAAACTATTGCAGGGTTTTTCGAATTATGCATGGAAGAATGGGCCAAAATTCTTCTACAGCAATGCGAGAGAGTGATTACTAACGACAGGAAGCATATGGTTACAGTCATTGAACACAACCACCTACTGAGTAAAAGGGGAAATCATGTTTCGCAGAGTAGCATTGGCTGTTGGAAATGACATAAAAACCACAAATGAAACTAGTATAGAACATTCCCTTCATAGCATAGTAAGGTTTTGTGGAAGATTTGTAAACATTCAGAGACAAAATAGAGAAAAAGCGACATTTTCGCTACACTAATGTTTTCCAATCTAATAGGTTACTTTTTGGATATTCACAGTCATCTTCACATTTTGTACACTGAACAACGAGCACATTGTGTGTGCGTGCATCTGCATAGTATGACTGCTTAAGGGGGCCTGGGAAATATGAATCAGGAGGTGCAGTTACCTTGAGACAGGTAACACACTATTTTAACCTGTGAAGCAACATGCAATTTAGGCATGAATGGGATGGGATGGACTTCCCATGACTGAATTCTTTCTCACTAATGAGTTTGAACACAGACACAAACACTCAAACATACACAAACACAAACGTACAGCCACATTCAACAGGATTTTAGTCTCTTGCTGTGTGTGGTCTAAACTTTAAAAATAATGATAATTTCTTCCTGCTACTGCAGGCTTGCATTACATTAAGCAGAATCATTAAAGCATGTATTAATGGGAAGGTGGGTGTCTTAGCTGCTCTACTACTCTGAAACTACTGCCTACAGACGTCTTTTCAATGAGACAAGGGTCTATTAAATACAGTAATCAAAGACACCCAGTCACTAGCATCCTTGTCACGTAACCAATTTAATCTCACAACCCACAAAGCAATTAATTCCTGTCAATACAAACACACATATTGTCTATTTTGCCTACCGGGAAGATGTTGGTCTAACGGATGTGTACGCTCTTAGAAAAGAAGTTCTATATAGAAGAAAAAGGGTTCAGTTGTTTGCTTCACTAATAGATCCACTGAAATGACTATATAGAACCTCAGTGGTTCTTTCTCAACAGGCAAGCCAGTGTCCGTTACAGTGTTAAAACTCATGTAAAAATGCTATTGCATATCTAAGACTTAGAATAAATCATTGATTGTCTCCTGCATCTAACTAAGGCTAACAGTCTTTTTATGGCTTGAATCCACAGTGAAAAACTGATTAAAGTAACCGTGTACTGTCAAGGTCGGGCGGGATTTGATATATTCAAGCTATTGTATTTTAGCTTATGATGTTAAACTAGCTGTATTATTTTATTAAATTAAAAGGTTTCATACGAAACCACTTCTTTTATCACAGTGAATGCTTATTAATAATTTCCTATTACAAGTACCTAGCATCTAATTGTAAAAACAAATGTACAGGTTTGTATGAACAATGGGTGTTGTCTCTGCAACAAAGTTGATAAACACAAATATTGGATCTCCCAAGTTTAATTTGCAAGTTTCAGCTAGTAATTTTTTTACCTGCCAAAATCATAGAACAAAATTATGAATATGCAGTGCCCTCCAGAGTTTTGGATACATTGGTAATATGAACCAACTTGATTTTTTTTTACTGGTTGTTTTGTACTGTTGCGAGTCCTAAAGTCATTGTGATAAAGTTCTAGAGAACAGTAAAATAAATACAAGCAATAGAGGAATACACAGGCTGATATGGGACTTAAAAGTGAACCGAGTTGACCTGTTTATTCTCAACAGGTAAGTTCTACATCCATCTGTAAAACTATATGTGGAGAGTTCCAAAGGTGTATCTTTAGGTTTCTCTGCAGTAGGTAAACCTGACTACTTTTATGAATTTGTTTTGGATATATGGGATGTAACCTGGTATCTGTGAAGTGTTGCATCAGAGGTCTTGAGGATTGAATGCAGCCATGAACATTACAAAGGGATGACAAAAACCTGAATTAAATAAGTCAAACTGGGTAAAACATATACTTAGCATAGTTTCTATTACATATCACAGTTGAGGAGGCTGTCTGAAACTGGTGTCATCTGGAAACACATCACATCAGGTCTGTTTCAGTGAGGTGGATTTGCCAGAAGAGATTCAGTGGTGTCCACAAAACACACTTTATATTATATCCTGGCCTGACAGGCTGCAATGAGAAGAGGCATGAAATACAATGAACAAGTCTAATCACAAGACTTGCAACAAACAGGTTGCCTATTGCTGGCTGCTGAGAGCTGACACTATTTTTAGAGAGTTAAAGATTAACCTGAACAGAGACATGTTGCAATTCGGTCTGGTTTCAAATCTCTTTGGTGCATACTAAATACAGCTCTGGAAAAAATGAAGAGACCACTGCAACTTTTTCTTTCCTTCCCCAAAAAGTGGAAAAGGAAAGTAATGAGTGAGGAACAGAAGCGTTCAATTAGCAGTGGTCTCTTAATTCCAACACTTCGGTTCCTCACTCTTCCTTTTCGATTTGTTTGGAAACGAAAGAAAAAGGTACAGTGGTCTCTTAATTTTTTTCGAAGCTGTAAACTAACATAAAATGCAATGGCCTATAATGTAGAAATTATAACTTGAATTGAAAAAATGGTTATTGGAAAACGTTGGCCTACTATGTAGCTGTGAAGGATTGAAGATTTTTCCTTTATCATGATGCATGGCACCTTTCCATTCAGAGTAGAGATGCTCTAAACTTGTCAGCTAGCACGGTGGAGGCATTTAAATGCAGTCAACAGCCAGCAAGAGATTCCCCGTAGACCCCACCAAGCAGGAACCACTCTCATCCCCTCAGAGCCGCAATCGAAAACACTTTGTCTCATCTTCTGCTCCCCCTCGATTTCATTTTTACGCGTTCACGGAATCGGGGCGAAACACGCACTGCGGCTTCACACCTGCTTTGAAGTGGAGATGGTACTCTCAATCAAGAGCAGAGCTGCTGTCTCAGCAAACCTGCCAATGTCTTCGCATTGAGATATCGATGGCTAGAAACTAATTTCACCACTGGTCATGGTTAGCTGGATCCGGAACATATTCAGATCGACATTTTCTTTCCTCACCTGTACCCCTTTAAAGACTTAATGGGACTTAATTACTTACTGTAGAATGCATTGATTTCGAGGGCTGGCTAAGCCACTGTTGAGTGTCAGCAGACCGAAGCACTCAAACCCTTTTAGTGGGGATTTTTTCCCCTGATTGTGTGGTTGGATTTATTTTGGCAAGAGAAGGCGTATAGAGAGGGACTTTTATGCTTTCAAAAGAGGGCTGGTTTCAATTCGTAATCATTAGCCTGTCATCCGCTTTGCCTCGATTGTCGATTCTGACGTGATCAAAGCAATAACAGACCCGAGGGGGACAAAGCACCCGGTGTCTGTGGAGGAAATGGAGAGAACATTGTCTGATCTAAGTGAAAGAGACCACAAGATTCTATTTTTTCACACTAAATTATACCTGTTCAGTGAGGCTGCCCTCCTCTGCTTAGCACACACACACTGTATGTGTAGTTCTATTTAAAACCTTTTGGTTCTTTGGATCAGTTCTAGAAACCTCTACTAAAAGAGATTTTATATATGTACATATATATATATATATATATATATATATATATATATATATATATATATATATATATATATATATATTTACCAAGTGAAGGCTATAAAATGGAGAATTATATTCCTTTCTCCAAGTGTGTAATGGGGATTTCAGCTTAGAAAACATAAACCAGTCACATCTTTGCGTTATGTTAATCATTTAGGTATGACTTATGTCTTTGGGTCAAAGTTGTCCTGAGGTGATAAATCCCAAAACAGTCATAATTCACATATGGTATTATGTAAATATTATTATTGCCTCCATAGTTAATTCAAATAAATGAACGTGGTTGTTACGTAAAGTGTGAATATGTTTGTAAAAAATGCATGATCTGGGCCTACCATGTAAATGTGACTTTGACCCTTGCCATCAGGTTGAAGTTGTCAGCTCACAAGTTCAAAATGCACATCATTCCATCAAAGAAAGCCTTGAACACTTTAGAAAAAAAGTTGATGCACATTTGTTCATTTATTCACACTGCACACACATTAAGACTAACCATTGTCATGGCGTCAGCTAACGGAGATCAGAATATATGTTAATGCTCTTATCTTCGCAAGGGGAGGCTAACACTCATGAAATTCTTTTTAGAAAATAATTGTATTTCTTTTTTGTCTTTTCTTTTATTATTTTACCTAAATCAAAGATTAGATTTCTCTCATATTGGAAAATCAAGCTAGGGAGTGGAAGATCAAGCTAATGAACAAAAAAAGGAATGCATAGCCAGTTTGCTGATATTTACCAATGGTGTGACAATAATTAAATTCAGAGTAAAATTACCAATATTTACTCATTATCATTTTAATCACAGCAGTCACATTACATTATGGCCCCACTAAACTCATTGAGCATGTTAAATCACAGGCAATCAAAAATAATGGCAGGCCATTTTCATAGAATTTTTGTAGCAATTACCTTTAGTAGACACTACTAGTGACACTATTTAAAAAAAATATGGATACAGTCTGACGATCATCAAAGATACATACATGTGGTGTGTTCAGCATATCAATAAATGAGAGAACATTTATATTTTGCGATGCCAACAATAAACCTCATAGTAACATCCTACTGGGACGATCTTGTTACATATCTTACAGTCATTTTAAAGCTTTTTTTTGCTTTACGGTTATCCTTATGAAACCAGTTGATTTAATTTCTGAATTAGTTTCATTCATTCACACAGCTTCTGTATGTCATCATTGAAAGACATAATAGAATAAGACATGGTATTGCAGTTAGTCAACAGGACTGTACCGTATGTGGTACACTGCAGTGTTTCTCAGAGTAATGAGGCATGATATTACAGTGAATGCTGACACTACACAGAGAGCTATAACATACAAACATTATACTATTATATTTCCAGCTAACATGTGCGCTACAGTTCCAAATCAATAAGGTGTCAACACATCAACTGCTGACTAATCTGTCACACTCAAAAATACACAGACACTCAAGCACGTGAACACACATGTGAACACACCCTAAACACACAATGAGGAAGTGGAGAATTTGAAGGTGAGGAAAAAGAAGAGACGACAGCTACAGTAGGATATTTTTACATGTCAAGGCATATTTTCAAGACACTTGTGATACATTTCCCTTTTAACAAGAACAGCCTCCTTGAACTGTACACCATCTCCTTCCCTCCTCTGATCTCGAGACAACATCACCAGTAAATATTCTTTGGTCAAGGCTGCTTCCCTAAACAAAATAATTCATATACTGTAGGAGGAAGATAAGTTTAGCGCAGAGTGCCACATTCAGGATTTCATGATCCATATCTGACATCTGTTGAGTTTAGGCAGATACTCAGTCGCTCCGACTCACAGTCTTCTCTGAGCAGAGCCCCCAAGCATAGAATCTGATTGGGTGTGAAAATTGAACCAAACTAAATCATTGCGGCTCAATTAAAAAATAGTTAAAAGAGTTTTAGAAGTTCTGAAAGTAGAAAGGAGCCATCCCTTTTGTTCCATCACCATCAGCCTCATTCAAGGTCACTGCAATGTTCTGTGCAGTGCAGAGAATAATAAGACTCTCTCTGGTGTTGTTGAGATGAGTGGTAGGTGACTAAGCAACTGATGTCAGGGGGCGTGCCCCATTGAGGATCTGCTGTCTCCATGGTCCCTGGGGTCCTGAGGGTCTCGTCTCGGTTCTGGGAGTCTGAAGGAACAAGATACACAAGAATATTGGGGTGAGAAGATTGATCTTTCTTGCTTGCTTTCTTACTCTCTGTCCCACTGACAGACAACAAACATGTTATTAATCAAAAGACTTGGCTAGTAACATTTTGAGAATTT
Source organism: Esox niger (assembly GCA_016801105.1). Taxonomy (NCBI): domain Eukaryota; kingdom Metazoa; phylum Chordata; class Actinopteri; order Esociformes; family Esocidae; genus Esox; species Esox niger. Next base: position 2,505 of record JACXGJ010014055.1, on the reverse strand, counting down.
AAGTAGATATCCGTTCTTCGACTTAGGGGTTGCCAAGTGATCTAACTAAAGTGATTGCCAAATCTGCTGAGCCTATAGTAACCTGAGACAGGGTGATGTATTCCGTTCCACTGGGGACAGGCTACACTAATCATATTCCCTAATTGGAGGTTCTGTGGTTGACAGTACGACAATCCACCAAGAGAGAAATAGAGCAAAAAGACTGACATTTCCCTCCTCTCATCTTCCTCTTTCCTCACCTTGACCTAAACCAGAGGGAGAAAACAAGGAATGACAAAACAGCTGTCCTCCATGAGGGAAAAGGGGGAGCAAAAAGACTGACTTCACTCTCCACTAATCCTCCTCTCTTCTCTCCATCCTACACCAGACAGAAGATAGTAGAATCATAAAGACGTGTTTTTAACATATAATCGGAGGCATGGTACAATCATTAATGCAGAAATTGATTTTTTATTGTCACGATAAACACAAATGAAATCATTAATTCACAGAATGTTTTCTTTAGTAAAGGAGACTTGTGAACGACTGAGTCGTTCATTTTTATCGTTCAATTGAATGATGAGTATTCTATCACTGGCGGCGTCTGGGTATTACGGACTCCAATGAACAAAATGACTCTGAAGATTTGTTACTTTTACTGAATAACTCGAAATGATCAAAAGAGTCACTAAAAAGAGTGGAACTTCCCAACACTAGTAAGTAGACAGGTATAAAATCAGATATTATGGTAGTAGCAATCCAACATCAAGTGACACTTTGCTGGCCAATTACCACTCAGGATTCCAGAGAGGTGGACTAAATTCTCATGACTTGAAATATTTTGTGACTTGAGACCTGGTAAAAAGAGAAAACACTTTCAGCTCGTCTTCAACATGCTTATGACTTGTGACATAACTGGGACTTGAGCTGGATGACTTGAGAGATTTTTTTTCTCTCTCACCTCAGACTGCTGTCACTACGTACCCCATGACGACAGACCTAGAGTTCCATGTTCTCAACTTGCATCCATCGGGTGGGGTGGGAAGGACAACAATACAATACTCGAATCTTTTTGGACTTTTCTCAATGTAAGTCAAAGCTGTAGGTCTAGCGTTCAGCTGTCAATGTTAGATTGTCAATTTGGACGTGTTTGAGAACTAGCTATCATGGCATCTGAATACTGTTGAAATAATGTTTTTCAACATGCTTACATGTTTCACGTTAGTATTAAAAAATGTTTTTTTATCTAAATACAGAAACACAATTAAAAACATTTTAAAACATAAAGACAACCTACCAAATGATATTGGCTAATTCTCGAATTTAACAATAAAGATTTCCTCATCTCCATCCTATAACATAATTTGTCTTAACTAGGGTCGCCGCCAGGGATCTTGGGTCCCCTGAAAATATATCACATAGGGCCCCACCCAGATGCGCCGGGGGAGGGGGTCGTCACGATGCATACTGTGGGGTGGGAGCCAAAGCACCTCTGGAGGTGCTTGACTCTTTAATATTGGGTGTGAGTGCATAGGGAATAGTTTCACTACCGTATACTAAATATAGGGTATAAGTTGTTGTCCAATCATTTTCATGGTAATTTCTTACATTTTACTGCAATGATAGGAGACTCTATGATTGATGTTGATTGTGTAGACATGGGATTCATTGTCATTGTACATCTTTCTTATTTGGTTTCCGTCACTTCAAGACAGGTGGTGATTGGACTTAACAGCTGTGTGTTCTTCTAAAGTGGGTGTCCAGGGTTTTGGACGGTGGAGCAACATAGCTTTCTTACCGTAGTTGCATGAGTTATATGCAGGAATTACCTGACTTTATCTAAGAGGATTTCTTCAACATACTTTCTTAACTGTGAAGCAAATGGAATAAACACCAATATTTTATAATTTGTTAACTACGTAGAGTCTTGTGGAAGTCTGTTCTTTATATTAGCGTGATCACGAGTCAAGGAGCTGTTGCCAGCAAGCTACCATCAAAGCCAAAGTGGCTGTCTGCTCACAGGAAAATTCACTATTTGATGGAAGACTGATACCCTCTATAAGATATGTGTTAAAAGACATATTTTACAGTCTAAAAGTCTTAACTGGGAAAATCTCAACATGTATGAATAACTTAAAAGAAATATAACTAAAATATTCTGTGTATCAACCTCTTCAATTAAATATATTTACATTATCATCTATATAATTATATAGGATGTTTGAATTGTTACTGTGTTATTTATTTTCATAATAATAAAAAAATGCCACGGACCCTGTAATTATGCCAACAGACATGTCATTCAGCACAATGCTGCTCACCTCCTTCAGTTGGGAGCAGTGCTGGTTCAGGGGTATAGGGATGGGCAGACAGGGAGTAGGGCTGGTTCAGGGTATGGGGATGGGCAGACAGGGAGTAGGGCTGGTTCAGGGTATGGGGATGGGCAGACAGGGAGTAGGGCTGGTTCAGGGTATGGGGATGGGCAGACAGGGAGTAGGGCTGGTTCAGGGTATGGGGATGGGCAGA
>JACXGJ010014054.1:0-15396 GCA_016801105.1 Esox niger | reverse complement strand
TATGTTGTTTGTATATATATCCTTTGTCATACCGGTATAGGTCTTTCAACCAAACCAATCATCATTCAGGATGCATACCATCCGGTCGATACAGCAGATCTTATATTGTATCTGAGTGACAGGTGCCAAAAAGCGTAGATACTCAATTGCATACATTTCTAAACATATTCAAAATATTTCACACTTCTGCATGCATACAATGAAAGCACAACTCAAAAAACTAGTTCAGATACATTTCGATTGTATTATTATTACTTTGACTTTAGGGACTGTAGGGCTTATCTCACTCTATTTTCTTTCGGGGCGTTTTATGAACGGAAAGCCATACTAAATATACGTATAACCTTGTAATTATAATTATTATCTATTTATAGCAATAGTGGATTACGTTTAGTTAAGGACTTCAGCTTGGACGCATGTTATCAGAAGGTTCATTGAGCATCTCTACATTGCCGACAGATGGCAGAATAATGCCACGGATAGTGTGTCCAAGACTGGTTCATTGTCATGCATTCAGTGACAGCAAAACGGTAACTTTTTGTTATAGCCTACGCTATATGCGATACCTATTAGCTAAGGTATCGCATATAGCCTATATGCGATACCTTAGCTAATATTCGGCTGTTTGGAAGTAATATTGATCTGTCTCTTTAATATATTGTTTCTGTTTCAAAGCAAATCAGACGTATACAAGTTAAGGTTGTTTTGAGTGATAGCAGGCTACAAAATAATTATCTTGTGAGCGTGGCCCAGATGACGGTTTTATAATGTGTTTTATCAGTTTGTATGTCAGCCTATTCCCAAATTATTCAGCTCCGTAGAAAAAGCTAGGCAAGTGCGCCTTAAGTAGCATTTGGATCCTCAAGGGAGAGCTGTTTGACTGTGGTGTCTCATCATTGTTCCATCTATGTTCCCCTACGCAGATGCCTGAATGGTTCAATCCAGTATATATCCACTGTTCACCATCACATTTTCAGCAGAACCGACCTTACAGTAACACTGTCGGTACTATGAGCATCATATAAATAGGATAGCGCCGCTGTGGTTATGGAGAAGTGTCCAGACGGTGAAGACATGAAGTACAGGATTACTTGAACATTTATTGTTCTGGAGTTGTTACTAAATGACAAAGGTCAGTAAAAAGATAATATTCAATTGCAGTAAAACGTTCGCCTTAGTTGTAGATTGTATTGCTGTGGACGTGACAAGCCCATATAATGCTGCCTTGGAAGAAGAATAAGTTCGACCTGATAGAGGAAGATAAACAGTCGAAGCAGAAGGGTTATGCCGTGAGTTTGAACTACTCTGCGCTGACCTCCTTTGCCAAGTCTTGCCCGGAAAGTGCTTTGAACAGGGTTGGAAGCATGTTCAAATCAAAAAGAAAAAAGGTGAAAATTACCAGTGAGGACCCCACATACACTGTTCTCTACCTGGGTAATGCGACCACTATCCAGTCGAAAGGGGAAGGCTGTACGGATGTGGCTGTTAGCAAGATTTGGGGCAAGAGCGAAATGGGCAAAAATGGAACAAAGATGAAACTGACGATCAGCTCGCAGGGCATCCGTATGGTGCATGTGGATGACAAGGCGAGGAGACCGGGACATTTGTATTTATTGCACAGGATTACCTATTGTGTTGCAGACCCAAGGCTACCCAAAATTTTCGCGTGGATATACAGACATGAAATGAAGCATAAGGCAGTGATGTTGCGGTGCCATGCTGTGCTTGTGTCCAAGCCGGAGAAGGCTAAGGCCATGGCACTGCTTTTGTACCAGACCTCCGCGACAGCGCTGGCAGAATTTAAAAGACTTAAAAGAAGGGACGATGCAAGGCACCAACAACAGCAGCTGATAGGGGAGCAAACTATTCCACTTGTGCCCCTCAGGAAGCTTCTAAACGGACAATGTTATTACAAACCCCCGGTGGAGCGCAGCAGGAGCGCGCCCAAATTGGGCTCTATAACAGAGGACTTGATCGGGGAGGAGGAGGAGGAGAAAGCAATGCACTTTGAATGTGAGGACATTCTTGACACGGATGAAGATTGTGTGGGCAATGGCAAACAGGAGCTATCCCAGATTATCAGTGACCTTGGAGAGATGAGCATAGGAAACGACGTACAAACACTAAAGGCGGACCTTAGGGTTACTAGACTACTCTCTGGGGAGAGCACGGGAAGCGAGTCGTCAATTGAAAGCAACCAGGAGCCAATTTCTGTTTCAAACGGATTTGAGGAGGGGAAGATGCAGGAAATCGCATAAATAAGTTAGTTTTCCTGGAGCCAAAATGGACTCCACTAAGCTATGAACAATTTCATTTTCTGTTCGTTTCACGCTGTCCATTAAATGGGACTTACATATGCCTGCAGTATTGTGCCTCCTCGTCAACTTGAAAGGATATAAGAGGTATTTGATGTTACAGTGACTCTGGACAAAAAATAACAGCACGGTTATTGAACAGTCTACAGAAAAGGGGGAGGACTGCATGAGACTGATCCCCAAGCTCGCAGCAGTTTCACCAGGATAACATCGCACTTATTCTCACTATTCAGTAATAGGATTTGTATTTGAGCTTGTTTACCCAACCTATTTCCCTCATGGAAATATGTTTTTTCTTTAACAACATTGTCCAGAAATATGTAACATTCCATTTTAAAAGCACGTTTTGTATTGGCTCAGTGGGTTAAAGGGAAGGTTCACACATTTTTACACGTGGCATTATGTTTAACATTTTCTGTGATTCTAGGCTAAACACCATTTTCTGGTTATTTTGTTTTCTTACAGAGATTATCAGTTGTCACATAACTGCCCCCTCAATGAGTACCTATGATATATTATGAAAATGTGTCAAGGCATTTTATGAAGCTCCCCTAAAAACACCAAAACAACTTCAAAATCATCTGGATAATGTCTATGCAAGTAAAAATGAAAACGTTTTTTCACTGTCCCATTTATCAATTTTTGAATTATGCTGTTTAAAACAACAAAAATATGGATTTATGGGCCTTTTTTCTTTAAAATAAAATCAGTGCAGAAGCATTATCTAGAATAGGATTCTGATGTAAGGAGTAGGTTTGAGGATTTTTAAAACATGCTTATAAACATTGTAGTCAATAGCAAGTGATGAGTCAGCAAAATATGACAACACTTGGTTTTGAAGATAACCTAGAAGCACAGAAAGAGTGGAATTTAGACCATATGTGAAAATGTTTTACCATCCCCTTTAAATCAGGACACATCTACAGTTTTTTTGCACTGTTGTTAAATTCAGTTGAGTATTAAGTTGGTGTATAATTCTTGTTTTCTTGTAGGCCTCTATGTTCTTATAAACATACATGTCATATCTTTGCTGTGCAAAAGGAAACATACCCTAATGTATTAAGATGTAAATATTAAATGCTAATGTGTATACAAATATCCGTTATTTTTAAAAAGGAAAACAATTTGGTTTGTTTATGTGAACCTCAAAATTACCAATAAAAAAACAAAATAATATGCATTAATTTGTATAGTTTATGTATTCATTTATTACAATATTTTTGTAATTAGGTATCATTTTCATCACAAGCACACTGTAATTTGAAGGTTCCTAAACGTCCAACTTCCAAATATAGAGCAGATCCTGATTATTTGCATGCATGTATCAATGGATTTATTGTTTCGATTAATTAATGCAAAAAATATTTGAATCTACAGTTCAACATTTGAAAGCATACATTAAGTAAATACCATAATGTAGGATGGAAAACATTGTCATTAGACTCTTAAAAACTAAAGATCTTGATCTTGATCCTCAAATAATGTTTTATTTTTAGACTGCCTTTTCCTGAGCATCATGACGATGTCCCCTGTTTGCTAGGATATAATGGCTGCTTAAATTACTGACATGGCAACATTTATCCTGGGGAGTTCAGTCATGTTGTGAATATAGTTTTGATCGAGGCAGGAGTGCATGGGAGGAACAAAAGTCAGTGGTCTGTTGAAGGGACAATACTATCACTCTAATGATTTCTAGAACTTTCGCCAACTGTCAGTAACTCAACATTTCTGCACTGCTCAGTGTATTTTGGTCACACTGTTTCAAAAGGGTGTTACAAGCAGTACACTGTATAACTGATTAAGTCAACACCTTCTAATGTAAATAGCACTGCAAACAACACCTTTCCCACACCTTTTTCTGCGGCTGAAAGGTAGGACTACAGCAGTCACCTAGAAACACATTATGACTGTTATGGTTAGAGGAATGTCAGACCCAGGGAAATCACACCACAAGTTATTAAATGTCATGGGGGTTAGAGCATTCTGATACACCAAGCAAATTATTTATGTGAGGGCTATTAGTATTTTCAAAATAGTTACAAAACGAACTTATTTGTCTCAACTTTCTAATTGCAGAAATTGTTACATATGTAAGTACCGTAATTACAACATAACTACTGATTGTATGAGTGCATCGCTGCGAAGTCAGGTCTGTACGTTAGTCCAAATGTCAGCTTGACCCATTTGATGTTTGAAGTCTTGTTTACAGTCTGGGCTGTCTTGTCCAACCAAAAGAATCTCTTAGGGATTGTTTACATTATTAGAGAGAGAATAAAACGCTCAAGTAATTTATCATTGTGCATAATAATTTCCACAGTGTCTGAATTTACATGTTCTAGAGGTACCAACCAGATAATGGCCATCAGTCACGAGAAAACCGAGTGATGGGGGGCTCTATCGAAAATGCAGTGCGCTCTCCCTCGGAAGGTGGCGACGATATCAGCACGTTTACACATCAAAATGATCCAGCAACTACTCGTTCATGTTCCTCGGAACATGTAGCGTAATGTAAACAATCGCCTACGTGTGTGACCCACACGCTGCTTACTCTATTACCGGACTGCTGCCACACTGCTATTCTGGTTATGCTTTTCTTTAAGTGAAACTACTGGCCTACCATGCTCCACCAAACCTGCATAGCAACACGCCCACATGAACGCCACAAACTGTACATAGTTCCTGTCCGTCACACTGAGTAGTATTAATAACCCAGGGCTCCTCTGTTGGTGCTGTCACACTACGGGGAATGGCATTTTTCAGATCATATTTCATGAGAAGGGAGCCGAGGGGAGCCACTAATATCTGTGGCTGTCTGTCTTGGGGGACTACTGTACTGATGTGGACATTAGTATTCCAGTCAGAGATAGTTCCTCCGTGCTCCTTCGTCCCAGCGTTAGCACGAATTCTGCCTGACGGCGCTTTACCCTGGGGCCCTCGGCCGCATTTGGAGATGCTGCTTCGCAGGCAGCTGCTAAAATCCTTCCTCTGCTGCAGCTCAGTAATGGATACTGAATTAGAAATGAGGGGAGAAAGGTGAGCTTGTTCCCTGTTTAGTACCCAGGTGTGGTGGTGTAATATGAGCTGTGCCTGTTGCACATAGACCTGCCACACACCTTTCTGACACGTCATGCAAAGCCTGGGTGTCTAAACACTGCTCTGGAAACTGCCACTCAGTGATTTGGCAATTGGTGCAACTAAAAATGAGACTACAAATTTTTCAGTTGATGCAGTGGAAATGATAAGATCACCAGACAGCAGAGAAGCTGTCACTTGGTATTTCTTTTCTATCAGATGTCTATCTCTCAGTTTCACTGAGGATGGAAGTGGAATGGAAAATACTGGGGGAATCGAAAATAGAAACTGTGTCAAAACCCACACAATTTTCCTTCTCGATTTGGAGTTGTCCCTTATCTGCACCAGCACAATAATAACAGCACAGACATGACATCACCAGTGTCCTTCCACCCTAAAATAACTCAGCATGATGGGCTATTAGTGTTCAACAGGAAACTATAGCTGTGCCCCTTTGTATCATACAGACAGTGAGACCGTCGAACAGTCTACTAACATATTTTCTTGCAATCTCTACAGGTTTGCCTTATTGCAGTTGTAACTTACTATTTATTTCCTTTCAGGGTCATTGTTTAGTATTATTTTTGCATGATAACCGATTTGTGATCAATGCCACACTTCATTGTGGCAACTCTCAGCGGATTAGGGACAATCAATGTTGAAATATGTGTCTGAAGAACATCTGAACAACGTTCTGTTTTTTTATCATGCTGCTGGCTTAACCAGGAAGTTTAGGCCGCTAACATTACATGCCTAAAGGAGCGCACTGTTCAGCCTTTTACCTTGATTAACCATCCTCTGCAGTTGAAGCAGGGTTTTGACCTTGTTCTTGCAATGACAAAGCTAACTTAAAGGCAGGGATTTTACTGCTGCAGCCATTCAGAGGCCCCATATGTTTGTTTCTGAAAAATCTGTTCTGCCCTTAAGCACAAATGTAACCCTTTTACTCCATGGGCACCCAATGTGCCTTTGCACCACTCTACTTCGGAGGGCTTGAGTTAAAATTGGAAATATGAGTTGCTTCCTAATAGATCATTATGTGAACCTACTGAGATGGTTGAGCTGGCCATTCAGTAGAATGTTTCTCATATCTGGTTACCCTATACGCCTCAATACATTCTGTTGTTGGGGTACTCACACACCCCTACAGTAAGGACAAGCACCTTTAATACTTTTATTCCACAAGGTTTGTGTTAAAAGTGGAAGTTACATTTTGTTTGAACTAAAAATGAATGATGAATTACAATCCTTAATCCTGCTGTGTACATAGATCTCAATGCCTCTCCTGTTTGAATAGACTACAGTCTATACAAAACAATAAGAACATGTTTCTGTGGCTCCATGAACCATCTAAATAAATACTGTTTACTTGATTCATAAGAGTGTTCCTAATCATCTGTTTGTGGAACACTGCCCCAGGACATAACAGTGCAGATCTGAATCAGAACACTAGGTTTGTGGTCTTGTTCAGAGCCGTGCAAGGCAATATGTTGTTAAATAATGCATGCACAGTTTGGAAGAGAGCAGCCTTTGAGGTCATCCTCCTGTTCCATCAACAGCAAAGAGGTAACATTCGCCTTTATGAAGAGGTCATTGACATTCTGAATACTGGCAACACAAACACACAAATAAATTGGTTGGATTGCAAAAACAAAGGTGATTTGGCAAGCACCTTTACAATAGACACACAGATTGTTCAATATGACAATTGAAGCTTGGGGCCTGGGGCAAACATATGTAGAGTGCCTGGGGCAGAGACAATTAGAAAATTGTTTTGGAGACTGATTTAGATTCTAGTAATGTATTACTAAACTGATCTTCAACTACAGTAATCAATGTTTTATTCTGTTTATAACATGCAGCACTACCAAGGCTGCTTTAAAAGCATACAGTGAGGAGAACAAGTATTTGATACACTGCTGATTTTGCAGGTTTTCCTACTTACAAAGCATGTAGAGGTATTTTTATTATAGGTACACTTCAACTGTGAGAGACGGAATCTAAAACAAAAATCCAGAAAACCACATTGTATGATTTTTAAGTAATTAATTAGCATTTTATTGCATGATATAAGTATTTGATACATCAGAAAAGCAGAACTTAATATTTGGTACAGAAACCTTTGTTTGCAATTACAGAGATCCTACGTTTCCTGTAGTTCTTGACCAGGTTTGCACACACTGCAGCTGGGATTTTGGCCCACTCCTCCGTACAGACCATCTCCAGATCCTTCAGGTTTCAGGGCTGTTGCTGGGCAATACGGCCTTTCAGCTCCCTCCAAAGATTTTCTATCGGGTTCAAGTCTGGAGACTGGCTAGGCCACTCTAAAACCGTGAGATGCTTTTTACGGAGCCACTCCTTAGTTGCCCTGGCTGTGTGTTTCGGGTCGTTCTCATGCTGGAAGACCCAGCCACGGCCCATCTTCAATGCTCTTACTGAGGGAAGGAGGTTGTTGGCCAAGATCTTGTGATATATGGCCCCATACATCCTCCCCTCAATACAGTGCAGTCGTCCTGTCCCCTTTGCAGAAAAGCATCCCCAAAGAATAATGTTTCCACCTCCATGATTCACGGTTGGGATGGTGTTCTTGGGGTTGTACCCATCCTTCTTCTTCCTCCAAACACGGCGAGTGGAGTTTTGACCAAAAAGCTCTATTTTGTCTCATCAGACCACTTGACCTTCTCCCATTGCTCCTCTGGATCATCCAAATGGTCATTGGCAAACTTCAGAGGGGCCTGGACATGCGCTGGCTTGAGCAGGGGGACCTTGCATGCGCTGCAGGATTTTAATCCATGACGGCGTAATGTGTTACTAATGGTTTTCTTTGAGACTGTGGTCCCTGCTCTCTTCAGGTCATTAACCAGGTCCTCACAGTTGAAGTGTTCCTATGGCAAAAAATACAGACCTCTATATGCTTTGTAAGTAGGAAAACCTGCAAAATCAGCAGTGTATCAAATACTTGTTCTCCCCACTGTATGTGTATTATTAAAATGCCACAATATTTCATTTTTTAGTATCACGATTATCGCCAATACCGATAAATTGCGACACCCCTATTCTGAATGGAAAAGCTCCCCAATATTTCCCCACATTGATGTGATGGATTGATCAACACTTTCCAGAAGCTTGAATTGCAAATATTGTAGCAAAATATGTCAAATAGAGTCATTTGGTTTGGAACAAAGAACTTTTAAGTAAAAGGTCAAAATAGGTTTGGTTTAAAAGGGCCATTTGTAAAATGTTTTGTGTTATTAAGAGTATAAATACCAGTAGCCAGTTAACATTTTAAATATATATCTTTTCCTACAAAAATATTTGCCATTCGTACAGATTGCTTGAGATACAGTATACCAAAGGTATTTTTTTTTGCTGGTCCTTCTATCAGTTGCGATTGACTGAAGGACGAGAAACAAGTTTTGTCATTGTTAAAAAATTCAGTCTTTATGGAATTTTAGAAAGCCATTCTTATTTTAACCTTGCATGTTGCAGTGTAGCCTCTGCAGTTTAGCTGTTTTTTTCTACAAATAGTAGTGGCTGATGCATCCATGCCTACCTTCTGGAGGGTGTTTGTGATCTGTTCTTTTCCTCATTATGGTTAATGTTCAATGGTCATCGACTGTAAGGGTATACCATGGTCTTGCATATTGCTTGTCATTGCTAAGCTAACCAGTGCTTTTATACTCCTTTTGAATGTAGCAAACAGTTTATTTTGGCACAGCAATTGATTTGGCCATGTCTCTAGTTTATTTGAATTCCTGTGCATAATGATGGATATCTTGTCTGGCATTAACACTTCTTTGGTCCTCATGTTGTCAGACATCTGCAACCAACTCTTTATGCAAATGGAAAACATTAAATCAAGACTAGACATTGACAGCGCTCTTGTGCATGGACTAATAATACAAACAAACACAACTGTCAAATAACAGACAGTATTAAAAAATGTTTTTGAGTATTTAGGGGATGTTCAAAACATGCTGTTATTTCTGAATGCCCTCAAATTAAATGTTTGTACCCTAATCCTATCATTATTGTATTATTATATATTCAAAGTGCTAGATTAATGAGCCAAAACAACCAAACATGTCACTGCCCAAATACTTCTGGACTGCACTGAAAAACAACTAGCAAAAATCTGAAAAATTACTAATCATTTTGTCACAGTACTTTATTAGGTACTAAAATATCATGGTTAACTTGGGTTGCATTGACTCAATGTTGCAGTATCTATATCTCAGTGGATGCACTCCTACTTGTCAGGTGACAAAGAAAAGACAAAAAACACAATCTAATCTGACACTTTCCCTGACATTCCCAGACTGTGTGATGGAAGATAAGGCCTGAGAAACATCAGCCTGGATATTTGTGTGTTGCTCCATCACAGTGCCAGTGATAACTCTTATTAGTTTGGCTTTGATGTCTTTGACCTCAGGATTGTGTGTGAGTGTCCTTGTTGTGCATTACAAGCATGGACCAGACTGACACAAAGTCCTCAAAAAGTGATGGATTTTGTGCAAATCCATTTTGTCAAATTGGTTAAGTTTGAGTTACATTTCCTGTTAAGTTTGAGTAAGATTCCGAGTTAGTTAGATGTAGGACTATGGGTTCGATTTAGAATAAGAATTGGGATTTCTGGGTTACGGTTATATTTAGATAAAGTAAGGATTGGGTATAAGGGAAAATAGGATTTGGACTGAAGGTAGTTGCTATGAATGCCCTATATCACATGTTGTGTGTGTGTTTGATAGTCAGTGGCCAATCTGGAATTGCACAGTTGAAGGAAAAGGAATGTTTTACACTGTTCTTGTGGGGACATAATGCAGACAAGTGATCAGACAGACATGTTTAATAGACATGATTTACTTGAATGTCTATTGAAGTTCATTAAATAAAGTGCACGTTAAGAAACTCCGAGAAAGATAGGCTAAACCGATATCAGCCTCACCTAGTACTCCATGCAGCAGTCAACTGCGTCTTGAGAAGGTACCATGCCATGCACTACGTCATGGACACTGACGTGTCATCACTTTACTGACAAATGTCATTTAGACCACGTGAACCCAGAACTTTAACTCCTTGCCCTGAGACACAGAAAGGTTCTCATGGAGAGGCACATCTGGTCTCCAGATAATGACCACTGTAATGAACCTTGTCTGCCGAGGACATTTTCCCACTAGTGCCTGCAGCGCATCACTCGGCTGACAGCCACTCTTGTTTTCCAGTGTTTCTGACACAAAAGGTTACTCGCAGGAGAGTCATAGATTTCACCGTGGTTATTTTTGTCCTTCCGTTAGCAGGGAGGAAAGAGAATAACAACAGGAGAGAAGGGAAATCACAGAACTGGTAGACTGGCTGTACACAATTTCCTTCATTTTCAGAACATGATACATGTGTAGTAAGAGTGTTTTTGGAAGAGGGCATGTCAATCTCCCAAAATTCGAGCCATTCATTCATATGGAAATAATCGACTCAATGAACACTGTACAACGCATCAAATCTCTTACTCTATCAAAGCAAATGTTGACATGCACTTTCTGTGATTTCTTTCAGTAGCTGCAGCATGTTCTTAGGTGAAAGACAGAGCCAGCAGCTACAGCATTGTATTCTCTGCCATGCCCTCCCAGAAGGACATAGTCCATCAAACCCGTAGGTTTAAAACATCTAAGACCGAAATGTCAAGATTTCCTGGAAATAATGCTATGCAGACAATACCACAGTTTTGGTCTTAACAAGTCAATGGGAGCAATTAGAAACAAATCATCAACTGTTCATTTTCAAGAAATCGAAATGTAAAACCTTTATTGAAGCCATTGCCTTTGGTAGCTGAAACTGTTTTTGAAATGAAAGTGACAATCTTTATATTGAATGTGTCCTTTTGATGTGATGATGCAAGTTTAGTGAGACATGACCTTTATCCTTAATAACATTATTTAGTTTACTAACATTGCCATGTCATTGCATACTAAACCATCTTTGGACTTCTATCAGTTTTTAAATATGAAAATATGTTGAGCTCATGAGAATTTTATCCTGATCAAGTAACCCTGACAGCGCTACCCTGCAATCACAATAATTATGCAAATATTATAAACTCTTTGCACAGAACACTAATAGCTGGTTGCTATGCAACTGTTATTTGATTGACATAAGTTACAAGATCACTTCTAAATTCTGAAATTCTAAATAAAAAGTACAACATCTTATCTGGTTATCTGTGTGTCATCGGTTGCAGTTATGTTCCCTAGTGAATATAGGGTTTAAAGGATTGGCACATCTTGGCATTGTATTTAATTTCCATTTCACAACGCATCCCAACTTTTTTGTTAACGGGGCATATTTTCACTATGATAACAATTTCAGTTCAATTAATTTCTTTTCAAGTTAATGAGGTCACCTTGAAATGAATCACTAATCCCAAAATATTAAGAATGATCTTCAGAGCATACATTTTTAGCAACCTTGAGCATGCCCTTATTTACACTGGAAAATATAAATATCCTTATTATCTAATTCTCTCATTCTTGTGGATTGTACTGAAGTGCACTTTATTTGTTACATCAGGCTAATAGAAGGCAACATCGGTGTAAAATTCTGTCTAAAACAAAAAACAGACTAAATGCGTGTTACAATGTGTCTACAGAAGGGTTTATGTGCTGGCAGGTCAATACTCATCAAAGCTGATCTTTTCCTCCCCTGTGGAATTATGGGAGATGATGTCACAGCAATTAGTGGATGAATGGAACAGTCCCCTCGCCCCATGTCTACCTATTACAAAACAATCCTAGGAGAGAGTGCTTATGGGTAAAACAAAAGTCATTATTAACAAGAAGAGTTTATCATGCAGCTTGCTTTTTCGTGCAATATTGGTATGAGAGTTTACTAGGACAACAGTACAATAGAAGTATTTCTATGAGGGCTAATCTTCCTATCTTGCAAAACAAGCCTAGAAACATAGAAAGACCCTGTACAGACTGTAAGGTTGATGGTGACAGATGGTCTGGACCCACTGAAAGCCTCTTAGAGACACTTAGGAGTGAGGCCAATGTACTCTGGAGACATCAGGACCATGGTAAGACAACCAATAACATCTAACTGTGCATTATTACTGTAATCTCTTACCACTTCATGCTGGGTGTTGCCCAACACAACAAGTCTGTCAGGACGAACAGTTGCACACATCCAAATGAGTGATGTGTCTTGCAGATGCACATTCCACCTGTTTTTTCCAAGTCACAGCAAGGGCGAGATTCGCAGGGACGCGGACCGCAGCTGCTTGCACACAAACACAGCCATGGATGCGCACACAAACACAGCCATGGATGCGCACACACAGCCAGCCTCAAGGTTCAAGTTATTTACCGGTCCTGTGCACAGGACACAAAAGATGAACAGAACCGGAGAATTCTGACTTGCAGATTCCCGCTCGACAACGCCGGATTAGAGAAGGAACAAAAATAGAAGTCCAGTAATAATAGCAGCAGGACACTGTATCAGCACTAGTAATCACAAGACAAATATTTCCACTGGTGGCCGAGGGTGGTCAAACGGTCCAAGCCTCCGTGTCCGGAGCACATGTAATGCAGCCGCCTTGGTCTAAGTCTCTCCTATGCTTTCCTCCACTTTCAAGTCCATTAATGCATAAAGAAAAGCTGCCTGCAAATTAGCAGTGGAAGTATAAATGCTACCATTCAAAAGCTTGGGGTCCTTGTTTTTGAAAGAAAAGCACATTTTCCATAAAAATAAGATCAAAGTGTAGACATTGTTAATGTGTAGACATTGTTAATGTTGTAAATGACTATTGCAGAGGGAAACGGCTGATCTTCAATGGAGTACCTACATAGGTGTGTAGAGGCCCATTAACAGCGACATAATCATTAAAAAACTATTTTGCACTGAAAACTGTTGTGTTGATTTAAGAAGGAATAAAACGTCTCTTTAGACCAGTTCTTTATCTTCAGCATCAGCGTTTATGTGTTTGATTACAGGCTCAAAATGGCCAGGAAGAATTAACGTTCCTCTGAGACGTGTCAGTCGTTCTCTTTTTCTGTGAAATGAAGGCTGGAAATTGCCAAGAAACTGAAGAAACTTGTACAACGATTGTGTGCTACTCCCTTTACAGAACAGTGAAAAAATGGTCTCTAACCAGAATAGAAGAGGATTGGGGAGGCCCTGGTGCCCAACTGAATAGCAGGACAAATACATGAGTGTCTAGTTTGAGGAACAGATGGCTCACAGGTCCTCAACTGGCAGCTTCAGTAAATAGTACCCACAAACCACCAGTCAAGGGCAAGTGAAGGTGTAACTCCGGGATGCTGGCCTTCTAAGCAGAGTTCTTCCTCTGTCCAGAGTCTGTTTGCTTTTGCCCATCGAAATCTTTTGTTGTAACTGGTCCGAGACATGGCTTTCTCCTTGCAACTCTGATCTATTTGATGTTATTTTAATGGACAAAAGAAATTACTCTTTCAAAAACAAGAAAATAAGTGGCCACAGAATTTTGAACAGAAGTGCATGCACAATGTCTACACACTGAGCGAGTGCTGACTGTCTACACATGTGTGTGTGCACCTGTGTCTCGATGAGCAGAATCAGTGTAGGTTGTCAGACAGGTGACGAGTTCAGTGGTCTAATGGCTTGCAGATAGAAACTGTCACAGAGCCTCGTAGCACGATACCACATCCTTCAGTACAGTCCCTGAATGACCAATGGTAGAGGAATGAACACAACAGGGGCTCAGGTGAGAGGGATCCATGATAATATTATGATAATAATGAAGTAATTAAAAAGGTATAGTGAGATGACAATGTATGCCCAAGCTAAGTGGTGCAACAACAAATCTGCTGTGGGCACAAAATGAAGTTGAAATCATGTTTGGAGACTATACAATATTTTTTTACATGTATTTTTTCCAAACACAGGAATTAAACTGGTCTATATTGGGGATTCCGATGGGGTATGTCAGTTGAACAAACAATATATATGATTTGTAATTTCTGTTCTTCAAGAATCTTTTAGTATGTATTATTTCAGGTCCAAGATTGTGTGAGGCAACAGAGAATTCATGTTTTCAAAGTAGTATACATTGGAATCTAAGAGAAGTGAAAATGACACGACACTCACAGATCCACCAGCCATGATAAGAATAGTTTGTTTTCCCTTCCCTTCTGTGGAATGCATGAATGGATGGATGAATGCATGCAGAGCTGACCCCAAACATACGGGTCAGGCAAACTCTTATTGTTGTTATGACCTTTGACCTCTGTGTGGAATTCCATTTTTTTCACTCGTGACTGGCTGGGGGTGGCGGCGGCAGCTTTCCTGTGGTTTCCTGCCCCAACCGATATCAGTCTGTGATATTTGGGTTCCTCTTTTGTACATGGTTCGTAATCCACTCAGCACAAGGATGAAGCCACTGCCTTGTTTGGTTGTGTGTTTAGAATATGCATTCAGTTCATTTGGTGACTCAGTGTGGTGACTGATATGGTACGAGAAAAACAGAGGTGAGGTGAAACGGAGGTTTCTGAGAGAGAGTGTGAATAATGAAAGAGAGATAAGAAAGAGGTAGTAGAAATAAATGCTGTAAGAAAGACCTATTGTGTGTTTGTAACTGTAAGTTTCCAAGGGTGATAAAAGGAGGGGTTAGAGCTGTTATAAGAGTTCAAACTGTTGTACTTCCTTCCTTTTGTTTCTCATCAGCCTTGTCCACTAACCATCACAATACACACGACAAGCAAAGACATGCACCCACACCAGTGCATGAATGTGTTTTAACATGAAGGAATCCACACACGTACACACACCCACACACAAACGCACACACACACACACACACACACACACACACACACACACACACACACACACACACACACACACACACACACACACACACACACACACACACACACACACACACAAACACACACACACACACACACACACACACACACACACACACACACACACACACACACACACACACACACACACACACACACACACACACACACAC
>JACXGJ010014053.1:0-15334 GCA_016801105.1 Esox niger | reverse complement strand
TATATATATATATATATATATATATATATATATATATATATATATATATATATATATATATATATATATATATAAATATATATGTATATATATGTATATATATATATATATCAACGACATGCACAAAAACAACCAAACAGGCTTGAATGTGAAAACAGCATAGTATTTACTCAGGTTCTATCAAATGAAGCTACCAGGATGCTGCCTAGATTTCCAGCAATCTTGGCAAAGATAAACCTGCCCATTAAAAGGTTAATTTGTTGCTAATACGACAAATTTTACTGAATTAACAGTGGTTCATTGACACTGTACAAGTTGCATTTTATATTTTGTTAAGTTTATTTCTCAAATATCTCCTCCAAAACAAACCTTTCACATGCCTCTTCCTTTTGGACTTAAATCCCATAATAATGTTTATCATCAGTGGCATAGAATGGGTTGTGGGGACCTCTGTTATTCCATCCAGGAATAACTCTGCTGTGGACCTGAATTTGGATATGAGCCGCTCATTTGAATGTTATATGGAGAATTCCTGAAATACTGTACCAACCTGTACTGTCATGAGTTGTTCTGTTTTGTGTGTTTCTGTGTTTAATGAAAAGTATCTGAGACAATAATAGAAGACTGATACACAGGTGTCCTGACTGTGGTCCTTTCTACTAGAGCAAAGCTGCTGTGAACTCTTATATGCAAATGCTGTTAGTTCTATGTAATCTTTTCAAATTTTAACCAAGATGTTTATACAATTAAATTAAGTACCAAACAATGATGCCATTGCAAAGCAAAAAATGTTCCATTGCATGTTCAATGCTAAATCACAAATGTATTAATCAAGAAATAAACCTGCCTATACACAGTTTTTACATGGGACAGTCATGGTTTTGAGGCAATGTTTGGGTTGATATTCAACTAGGCAGAATCACTGCCTCAGCAGTTCCAGACTAAATGAATTACATTTGCCTACACAAATAGCTGTGTTTTGTTATTTCTTAAACTGATTTAAAATGATGCAATTATTACTGTACATATAGTGGCTGGTTAATGACTTAGCAGTGAAGACGCTTTAGTTTATTTATATGAACATCTTGGCTAACATTTGAAAACACTTACAAATAACTTATAGTAATTGTATGTAACACATTTTAATTTGTTTACAGTGCAATAGGCTATGTGTCCGGTATATTTCTCAAATGTGAAACGGGAAAATAAATTGCTGCTAACCCTAACCTTGACCTTTGACCATAACAATGACTTAACCCTGAACTTCATGCCTAAATGTAACATAAACATAAAACCTAACCTTTCATCTTTATCCTTGTCAGGACCAAATAAATTATTCCCTAATTCTCAAATGACCTAAACCTAATTCTAACCCTTAACTTTAATCTAAACATAACCCTTACCTTAAACCTCACCCACTCAAAGTTTTGGGGTATTTTTTTGTGTGGTCAATGTATTTGCATTGCTCATACTTCCTGATGAATAAATAGCAACGCTACATGTGTAGCTGAGAGGAAGACAGATGAAGAACCACAGAAAGACAGACAGACACAGAGACAGAAGACCAGAGAAAGAGGTGCCACAACCTTGTTGATCCTTCAGGTAATTATTACTCTTGACTTCAACAGAAAAGTCCTCTAATCCTCTTTTCTCAAATTGGTCATTTTTATAACTCCCTCTGAAAAATGTGTCACTATGGCTGACTAGTGCATACTATCTGGTAAAGGCATGTGTTGAAATATACTAAGCATATTGATAGCACTTTATTGAATTATTGGCAAATACGTTATTTTCAGAAAATACTCAAGCAATGGAAAATAAATGGACCAGTCTTCAAATCAGGTATTTAACAAAACATTACTTAACTATTTACTGAAAAGTAAGACCTACAGTGCATTTAAAAAATATTCACACCCTTGGACATTTCCACATTGAAAATAATTTTGACACTAATCAACACAAACAAATCTGAAAATTGTTCTAAAAGAATTGGAAATATAACACAGAAAAATATAAAAGTTTTCCCCCATTTAATCAATATTTGGTAAGGGACCTTAGGCAATTACAGCCATGAGTCCATTTGATAAGTCTCAACCAGTTTTGCACATCTGTACAAAGCAATGTTTGCTCTTTCTTCCTTGCAACATTGCTCAAGTTCCAACAGGTTGGATGGAGACCTTTGGTGCAATTTTCTATTCTTCCCAAATCTTCTCAAGGGGATTGACTAGGCCACTCAAGGACATTCAAAGACCTGTGCTGAAGCCACTCCAGCTTTATCTTGGTTTTCTGCTTTTGGTTTTCTTGCTTCGGTCATACAGAAAGATATATTTTCACCCAAGTTGGAAATTCTGAGCGTTCTGGGTCAGGTTTTCTTTATAGAACCTCTGTATTTTATGCATTCCATCCCTGTTCCCACCCTCAGTCCTGACAAGTCTTCCGGGCCCTGCTGGTGAGATGCTTCCCGGTGGCATGATGGTACCATCCCCATCATGATAAGGATGATGCTTTTTTGGGATGACATGCATTGTCATCCTACCGGACACTTGAATCTTCTTCCACTTGGTCTCAAGATTTCCCAAAGGACTTTTTGCAAATTCTTGCAATTGTTTTTGCTGAACCGTGTAATTCGAGCCGGCCAAGAAGAGCGAATGCCTCTTACTGAGTGCATGAGTGCCTGACTGATCTCTTGTTAAATAGCATTGTGGTTAACGATGCGGACTGCCAAAAGATGACCAGCGTTCGATCATTGCCACGGACTAAACTAATTTGGCATTAGGATTTGTTCAGGATAGACAAAAAAAATCACTGGCTACAATCTTCAGTAGCTACATTATAGTAAGCCTAAAGTAAAGCTGTTTATGGATATTTTGCAATATTCGAACTGCAACATATTGCTCTCGATTTCGATTCACATAGCATCGGGATTGGCTGTGCAACTGTCATTGTTTTCTAAAGAAACAAACCGGCCATGGAGTGATTGGGGTCATTGTTTTCATTATAGGTAATATATATCTATTAGCTAGCCATATACACTAATCTCTTTCGATTCAACAGGCTGAATATAGTGTATCGACCCTGTTACACCTGTTGTTGGTTTGGATGTTAGCTAATGTAGGGAACTAATTTCGAGAACACTGGAGTTTCGACTGCTTCGTTTGACAATGCAGATGTAAAGCAACACCACATGTCTACACACAAATCACATGCCACAACACGTGTGGTTAAAGAGACAGACTGCCACACAGGAAACCACCGATTGAATCCAGCCAGGCACAAATACATTCGTCCTTTCTAATCACAGGCGGACAGAACTAGATTTGCCTGGTTCCTTCACTGGCTCAACAATGGCTTTCTTTATACTACTCTCCCATGCCGACCACTTTTGCAAAACACCCAGGCTGTTGTTACATATGAAACAGGGTCTCCCAGCTCAACGGCGGAAGGTTTGGTGCTGAAATGCAATAAAATTTAGAAAAGTCCAAGGAGGGTGCATACTTCTGCCAGCAACTGTATCGTTTTATAAACAAGCAAAGTTCTTTTTTATATATAAGTCCTGCATAGCCTAGTAAGTAAATAAGAGCAGCTGGGATCCTACTGTAATCCTACCTAAGGTCATACCTATCTATTTCAGTAATCACGGTTACCTTATAGATCCCTCAATGTGACAGGGATGTGTAACTAAATATGTAATGTTAAATGTTGAATAATACATTCTAAATAGTGATTTGACAGTTAACTAGTTAGCAACATTTTATTAGCAACAGCAACCTTGCATACATTAATTGCTTACACAGAATTTTTTTTTCTTCTGCAACCAATGAATGTTCCCGTCATGATCAAAGGTGCGTTCAATGTACTTTTCGCTGTAGGAAAGAAAAATCTATGAAACAAACATTTGTTTACAACAGCAAATTACCAAGCCAGCTAACTAAATAGCTAGCGACAGTAAATAACACTGTCCTTGGAGAGCGCATGTGTGAGCAAGCTTCTGAATTTAGGTTAGAGGTATTGCCCATAACCATGAACACCAGGAGAAGGCACAAGCAGTACTGGCCACAATTACACAATTATGGTCTGAATTAAAAAACAACTGTCTGACTGGATTTTTCCAATTTATTTGAATTAATGCTAAATCTTCCTTTTATAAATGTCAATTTAAAGCCCCTAGGAAAAGTAAAGCCCATAGGCTGTATTATTTTTACTGTACTTGTATACATTCAACCGGTAGATATATTCATTTAACCAACTAAAGCGTTTTGCGAATGCTTCTAAATTAATTTAGAATAAGTCCTACCAGATGCTGTGTCTATTATTGGCTATAGGTTTTAATTAAATAGATTACTGTAAGATCAAACCATGGGAAAATATAAAACAAGAGTTAGACTGAAATAAATCTATCAGATTGTAAAGCCTCTCTACAGGACCTTGGGTATGTTAGATATATTCATCCCCATTCTTCAGACTATTCACTCTGTGATTTCTCATGACCGCTAATGTTTGGCCCACTACTTTAATAATATAGCCAGGACCGATGATGGAAACGGCTTGAACCAACATGAAACAGGCTGAAACATATATGAAACAGACCTCAAGAAAACAGAAACCAACTGCAACAAGAGGAAACCACATGCCACAACAGGAAAGTGCCTGCGACAAAAGAAAACGTCCTGCAACGCTAAACGCCTCGGCACATCCAACAGAAATACATTGAAACCCAAACAACAGCCTGAATCAAGCTTTTAAATCAACCTCAGACCAGACAGCCATAGTAACACCAAACATCCTGTATTCACCCAGAAGCCAGACCGCCCCAGCCAATCAAACCAATCACCCGCCAACCAAACCAATCAAACCAATCACCCTCACCACAGACATAAGGAGCACAACACCATGTCTGACCCAATTTGTCACATATATGACACCGCCAACGCAACAATCCAGAGAACATATTTAATTACAACATTGCTGTCCTTCACCCAAGACTTTGCAAATGAAATATTGAATAATAACTATAATCTAAGAAACAGCAGTGAGGTCCTAAAAAATTACACCCATTATATAAAAAATCCTGACTTGAATGAAAATTTTATTCAATGCACAGATGGTTTATCAACATACATAAGTAATATAAATGATTACATACATAATATATTTGACAACCCAACTGATAGTCAGTTAATTGAGAACATGCAAGATGAAATAAATAATGTTCGTGATGACATATATGAAATATCTGATATCATTTTTAACTTATTGGACATGCAGTTTGATGAAATTTGTAATATAAATGACTCTCAATACATAAAACAAATATGGGGTACATCAAATGATATGGTGAATATCCTTGACAAAATGGGAAACCTTGTTGGTTCCAGGCAAGAAAACTTGATAAA
Source organism: Esox niger (assembly GCA_016801105.1). Lineage (NCBI taxonomy): Eukaryota > Metazoa > Chordata > Actinopteri > Esociformes > Esocidae > Esox > Esox niger. Next base: position 9,941 of record JACXGJ010014053.1, on the reverse strand, counting down.
AATAGATGATCTGAGTAGAAACATAACAACATTGAACATGTTACACACTCTATGTGTGTTTGAAGAGACAATCGAGTTCATATTGTTCTGTGTTGGTCTGCCTGCTATTTGTGTGGCAGGTTATGCCCTGCTCCGCCTGGTCAAAGCCAACAAACGGGCTCCTGTTATATGTGTTCTAAACCTCCTCATCTCAGATCTCCTCCAGATCCTAATCAGGGCTGTGTATTACATAATCACCGGAACACCTTACATAGACGTGGAAGAATCGATTGTAAACGCTAAATGTTCCACCCTGTATTTCTTTGTATTTGCCGACATATTCTTGATAATGTGCATCTCCCTGGAGCGGTACGTGATGATAACACACCCTGTGTGGTACCAGCACCATCGCTCCATAAGGAACTCCATCTTACTCTCTGCAGCAGCGTGGGTGCTCTCTGCCATACTGACGCTGATGTTCATCCTCTCTCCGATGGTGGTGCTGGTGTACATCATTCCCTTTCCCTTCCTAGTGTTTTTCATGGCCAGAACATGGAAGGGTCTCTCTGCCGCCATCTCACTTTCTGATTATAATAAGCGAAAGATCTTTGGTACGTTAATATTAGTGCTGGCCATCTATACCGTTCTGTTTTTACCGTACATCTGCATGTTAATCTACAAAAACATTACAATTGGCACGGAAAACAATAGCGACTTAATGATCACCACTTTGCTGAAACCAACAATATTTTGGTCTTTTCTGAGCAGCATTGTTGATCCTTTTCTGTATATATTCATGAGAGGTGATGCAAGGAACAAACTTGTTGTATTACCATGTTGTAGAAAGATACAAACTAGACTGAGAGAGTGGAAGAGGTTTGCAGGTTACAGCCAGAGAGCAAGTACTACAGAAGACCCTGCTACTTCTGTCACTACTGTCCCCACTGCATCTGAAACTGTGTCTGACGCTGTCCCCACTGCATCTGAAACTGTGTCTGACGCTGTCCCCACTGCATCTGAAACTGTGTCTGACGCTGTCCCCACTGCATCTGAAACTGTGTCTGACGCTGTCCCCACTGCATCTGAAACTGTGTCTGACGCTGTCCCCACTGCATCTGAAAATATGTCTGACGCTGTCCCCACTGCATCTGAAAATATGTCTGATACTGTCCCCACTGCATTTGAAACTGGGTCTGATACTGTCATCACCATGCCTATTGTCAAAACTGTGTCTGATACTGTCATCACCATATCTACTGTCAACACTGTCTGATACTGTCATCACTGTGTCTACATGCCAACACAAATATTATTGCATCAGAATATAGTATAACGTATGATGTCCCCATTATATCTAGTATGTTCCTTTATCATGCCAGATAGGGTCCATTCTGTGTCTAATAATGAATGTGATCTGTCTCTGTTTGGAAAATATAAACTGGATGCACATGATCGAACGTGCCTGTGTTTGAAAATGAAGACAATAATAATTTGATTGATCTATATATCAAAACACCACAATGAAACATTTTGTTTTGATTGTACTGTATATTTTATGCCAATACACAAAAAAATTCAATATTGCGTGACAGTCTGTAACAATTTTTTAGGTACGCCTTCCTGAACAGTGGGAGAATTATAATCTTCATTGTGATGATATATTACACTACTACATGTGTTTATTATTGTACCGTTTATTGTTCCTCCTGAAACCTCAATGCATCACATGTTAAAGATCACTGCACCTCTCTCTGAATGTATTCACATAAAGATGAAGAAGTTCTTTGTTGAGGAGAGCAGTTACTACCCTAATAGTTTATTATTTCATTGTTATCTTATTACTAGCCGTTGCTGATCACAGACATTTTCACTAATCCTGCAGACGTTGAACTTTCCAGAAGACAGTAGCGGGCCTGGTCAAGGCTATGTAACAGACCTGTCTCATGGAAGGACTGAGAATAATAATTAGTACCTGATGATGTATTGGAATCAACCTTGAAATGTGTGGAACTCCTTTATTATATGAGATTGTTCTTTGTGTGCCTGAGTGTAACATGACCAGCAACCAACATTCTCCTATATACATGTAATCCTAATAAAACACTCTGTAATTAAGATATACGCTCTAATTAAGATATACTCTGTAATTAAGATATACTCTGTAATTAAAATATACTCTGTTATTAAGATATACTCTGTTATTAAGCTATTCTCTGAAATTGATGTGTCCTAGTATATTTTCCAAAATAAAATGACAACAAGAACTGCATCCCAAGCTCTAAATTGAGAATGTTGGGTGGAAGTCTAAAACAACAGCCATCACACATTATCAAGGTAAGGGAATTTTACCCTTTATTTAGGCGACACCTGGACTTGTGCCCTGAGAATCTATGTGATATTGGTATACTAAATTGAAGTTTCTAGCAGTCTTGTACAGCTCCGGAAAAAATTAAGAGACCACTGCACCTTTATATTTCTTTTCCAACAAAGTTGAAAGACAGAGACAGAATGAAGGATGAAAGAGAAAGATAGTGTCCTAACAAATGAGAGCAAAGCGCCCCCTGTATGTGAAATAGAGAATGACACGTCGCATTCCGTACAGGTAAATAGTTTTTCACTATGGGTCCAGTTCTGTCTATAGGTCTTTATTCTTTTCATCACGTGTCTCATTCTGATCGCCATCCTTCTCTTTATTTTTGTTTTCAAGGAATTCTGAACTAAAGTTAGACTACTTTCCATTATGTATTGCAGTGGTAGATTTCCAGAGAAAGACTAAATGAGCAGCCTCTTTGTCTCTCTGACCAGAGTCCTTCATGAACACATGCTTGTTTACATTGTCTATTTGAATAGTGATGGTTATCAAAACCAGGTCTTGGTGTGAGATGGTTTACAAGACAGAGAAGCTCCAGAAGTTGTTACACTGGGTGAGAAAGTCTGTATGCCGTTGATCAGTCATGTTTGGATCAACAGAATCATGTGATTTTTTGAAGTTACAATATGTGTGTTTGTGTGGGGCTATCTGTGTAATCCCATTGGCTGTGTGAATCCTGTAAAATAGTTAACCACTAGTTTGAGAATATATTAGTTCATTATGAATACCATGGGCTGCTGAGAGAGATACTGGGTATTACTTAGAGGGTTGTTGAGAGAGAGACTGGGTTTAATAGAGTGGATTGTAGAGAGAGAAACTGGGTATCATATACAGGGTTTTAGAGGGAGAGACTGGGTGTAATAGAGTGGGTTGTAGAGAGACTGGGTTTTATAGAGTGGGTTGTAGAGTATAAACAGGGTGTTATAGAGTGGGTTGTAGAGAGACTGGGTATTATTGAGTGAGTGTTAGAGTGATAGAGTGGGTGTTACAGAGTGGGTTGTAGTAGGAAAGATGGGGTAATACAGAGTGGGTTGTAGAGGGAGAGATGGGGTATTACAGAGTGGGTTGTGGAGTGATAGAGTGGGTGTTACAGAGTGGGTTGTAGAGGGAGAGATGGGGTATTTCAGAGTGGGTTGTGGAGTGATAGAGTGGGTGTTACAGAGTGGGTTGTAGAGGGAGAGATGGGGTGTTACAGAGTGGGTTGTAGAGGGAGAGATGGGGTAATACAGAGTGGGTTGTAGAGGGAGAGATGGGGTATTTCAGAGTGGGTTGTGGAGTGATAGAGTGGGTGTAACAGAGTGGGTTGTAGAGGGAAAGATGGGGTATTTCAGAGTGGGTTGTGGAGTGATAGAGTGGGTGTAACAGAGTGGGTTGTAGAGGGAGAGATGGGGTATTACAGAGTGGGTTGTAGAGGGAGAGATGGGGTATTACAGAGTGGGTTGTGGAGTGAGAGATTGGGTATTACAGAATGGGTTCTTCTTTCTGTTCACAACTCCATCTTTACTTACATCATTGTTACAACACATCCTCTAGCCTCTCTGTCCATCATCTAACCATACGTCTTTCTCTGAGGGGGTACATATGTAGGCAAACACACCAAACATTGCCAGGACACAAAGGGTGTCTGTTGCAGTTACTTCCTGAGTGATGTCAGGGTTTTCCTGTTGAAGGTAGATTTGGAGCATGGAGCTCAGCGGAGACAGACCCTCCCTTTTCTAATCTCCTGTCACACAAATCGAAGGGTGACCAGTCAGTGGTGCATCACACACAAACACACGTTATTGTTGTTATTGTTGTTGTATTTGCATTATTCATGTGTCCTGGTACATAATCAGCTGGTATAAAATAACTATGATATATCTATGTTGATTTGTGAGAGGAAGACAGATGAAGAACCACAGAGAGACAAAGGGACACAGAGACAGAAGACCAGAGAAAGAGGTGCCACAACTTTGTTGATCCTTCAGGTAATTAATACTAAAGTATTCTTGACTGAAACACGAATTATGTCCAAATTCTTAATAGTATCAACATGAAACATCAAGTAAATATAATCCACAGGAATTTTTAAGTAATATAAAGTAATATAATGTAATTATATAATTTAAGTAATATAAAGGTGTTATGGTGCATTTCAAAGGTTTATATGCAACAAATAATCATAATCTATATTATTCAGACTAAAGTATTATAATCTAATGTCAATGATCACTACTTCACAAAGGATCAAAATGTATGTTGTCTAAATGAGGAATGATGTTGGTGGTGTTTTTTAATGCAAGTCCTGGGGACCTAATGGTATGTGATGTAACTTATTTGCCAAAGCACTATCCATCTGAATCAAAGGTTTGATGATATATATAATACTGCATTTAGAGATGGAACTAAAATAAAATCCCTTCCCTTTTATCACTTGTGACTTAATATATAAATCAACATTATCATGAAACGATCAAGGCATTGGGCTAATAGATATTGTGTGCTACTGCATTGTGTTATATTACTGCATTGTGTTATATTATTTTTTATGTGTGTAGAAAAATATCACTATAAATCCTATCCATGATTAACCTATTAAATGACCACAATGTATCTTTGTATTTTCGGTGGTTTTAGTTTAGTGACGTTTAAGTCTCTTGAGCTTCTGTTGGGTTGAGAAGCTCCACTGAGTAAGAGATTTAAAGGAGAGTACACCCATCAGAGGGGAATTTGTAAATCACGACTCATTTTAGGCCTTTCGTTCTGATTATAATGACAGGACAGCTGATGCCAACTTGAAGCAGCCAGCAACAACTATAACCAGCCTGCAGCAACAATAAATAACCAGAAACAGCCTGCAGCATACAGAAACAGCCTGCAATCACCTAAAACAGCACGTATCAGCAACAGACCGGAACCATTTCCAAAGATATGTTACACTATACCAGTCGTGTAAATAACTAGAGCAAGAACATGAGGAACTACATTGAATGGTCCAACACAGAATCTGAATTGAAGGTTTCAATCTCTAGGCTGATTGATGTACTTCAGATCTGGTAACGCACTCATTTTGGTTAACTTGACAAATGATATGATCGACCACTGAACTGATCAACCACAATACATTGACCGAGTAGTGCAATATATAAAGAACATAATGAGACCCTCTACATATATTCACAATGATGGATACCACAAAAACACAAAAAATTACACTGAAGATTATGTTCATAGCACATAAGCAAGTCTTAATCAACAACATTCAAAGGAAATTATGTACTCAGGACAAAACAAAGACCATTGCCAAAACATTTCTTTCCATAGATTGAATGAACTGAACAACACAAAACAAAGTTGGAAGGAAGAAGATAGTATGCTCCACTCTCTGTGTGCGTTTCGAGAGACCATTGAGTACATCATTTTCTGTGTAGGTCTACCTATCATCTGTGTCGCTGGTTTTGTCCTGTTCCGTCTGGTCAAAGCTAACAAACTGGCACCTGATATTTTTGTCATTAATCTCCTCATCTTAGACCTCATCCAAGGTGTAGTCTGGCCTGTGTATTACATAGCAATTATAATACGTAACTTAGCGACAGAAAACTCCTTTTATACAGTTTGTTTTTTCTTCTACCTCTGTTCATGTACTAGAATTTTCTTGATGATGTGCATCTTCCTGGAGCGTTATGTGATGGTAGTACATCCTCTGTGGTACCAGAGTCATCGGTCCATTAAGAGGTCCATCTTAGTTTCCACTGCTACATGGGTGCTCCCCTACTCACTGACATTTTTCAGCCTCATTGAGTTAGTGGGTTTAACTTTATTCATTCATTTGATTCACTTTCTTTTCATATTGTTTTCCATAGTAGGAGTTTGGAGAGGTCTCTCTGCCGCCATCTCCTTTTCTAACAAAGAGAAGCTGAAGGTCATGGGTACATTAATACTAGTGCTGGTCTCCTACACCATACTGTTTATACCATTTAACTGCATGTTAATGATCACCCAATTCATTGACAATAACTTCATTCCTATTGTGCTGAAAGCTACACTGTTTTGGTCGTGTCTGAGCTGCCTCGTTGATCCTTTTCTGTATATATTCATGAGGAATGATGCAATAGACAGTCAGGTTGTATTCCCATGTTGTAGTAAGCTAAGTAGACTGGCAGACTGGAAGAGAGACACAGGTTCTACACAGACAGAACCTACTACTACTGAAGCAACTACTGCTATCAACACTGTGTCTGATACTGTCATCACCATCTCTACTGTCAACACTGTGTCTGATACTGTCATCAATATGTCTACTGTCAACACTGTCTGATGCTGTCATCACCATCTCTACTGTCAACACTCTGTCTGATGCTGTCATCACCATGTCTACTATCAACACTGTGTCTGATGCTGTCATCACCATGTCTACCGTCAACATTGTTTGATACGGTCATCACCATGTCTACTGTCAACACTGTCTGATACTGTCATCACCAACTCTACTGTCAACACTGTCTGATACTGTCATCACCATGTCTACTGTCAACACTGTCTGATGCTGTCATCACCATATCTACTGTCAACACTGTGTCTGATGCTGTCATCACCATCTCTACTGTCAACTCTGTCTGATACTGTCATCACCATGTCTACTGTCAACACTGTCTGATACTGTAATCACCATGTCTACCGTCAACACTGTCTGATACTGTAATCACCATGTCTACCGTCAACACTGTTTGATACGGTCATCACCATGTCTACTGTCAACACTGTCTGATACTGTAATCACCAACTCTACTGTCAACACTGTCTGATACTGTCATCACCATGTCTACTGTCAACACTGTCTGATACTGTCATCACCATGTCTACTGTCAACACTGTCATTACCATGTTTACTCTCAACACAGTCTGATACTGTCATCACCATGTTTACTCTCAACACTGTCTGATACTGTCACCATGTCTACTGTCAACACTGTCTGATACTGTCCTCACCATGTGTACTGTCAACAGACTGATACCTAGTCTGCCAAGTCCGAGTTGATGAGAAACATCCCCATTGCATGATGCGTCCACCACCATACTTTACTGTCAGAACAAGCAGTGTTAGTCTCACCACATATAGCGCTTTGAGTTATGTCCAAAATGCTCTATCGTCGTGGCATCTGAAAACACAACCTTTTCCCACATCACAGCTGGGTCACATTTGTGCTTTCAGGTGTTTTACAACAAAATAGCTAGCAGAACAATAAGTCCACATGTAATTTGCAGTTCAGGAAAATTTGAGGATTGGTCAGGGGTTTGAATAATTTTGCAAGGCACACTTTAATTAGAATATGTGTTCTATATATAATTTATACATAAGAGGACAGAAAATATGTTTAAAAAAATTTAATTATTGCTAGGCAGACATGTCATACCCCCAGTTTGAGGAACAAGATGATCTTTCTAGAAGCCTCCACTTGTCCAAGACATTCACAAATTTCCCACTGGGCTGAGCAGGAGCTTCCCTACCAAGGGGGATGGACTGCAAAGAGATCTGTGGAACAAAGTCGATGTACAGTTTAAGCATTGCCTGATGTTAGGGAGGAGCGGTTCCCTATGTTGTTCCATAGCCAGCCTTTTGAATCACCAGGTCAGAGCGAGACAGGGCTAACGCACCACCAAGAAAAAGCCCAGGAGCCCCATTAGCAACCCCAAGAATTATTCAAGAATGTGTTGACACGTCAGTTGTGCTGACAGCCGTTCCACGGGTGACCGTTCGTCGAAAGATAAAGACTAAAAAGATGGTGTCCTTCGCAGAGGAGCAGGGTAATATAGGAGCACTGTGGAATTGTACGATTCTACCACATGCATTTGTTTTTTGGTGGCGGGTAGGCAGTTCGTACTATGAAATGAGCTGCAGATATTATGAAACCCGTCTGCCTACGTCAGTGACTTTTTGTCTGGGTCTGTGTAACACATCCCAACTTCTTGCCTTCTCTCCTCTTCACCTGTTTTCTAAATCCAGGAATTGTGAACATATGTTGTAGTGAATTTCCTTGTTTTGTAAAAGCAGAGTTCATCAGAAGGATGGAAGGTGGCGACTCTCTTTGTGTGTCTGACAAGAATAATGCAGACACACATACTTGTTTTTGTTGGCTATTTGAATACCGATATTATCACAACCAGGTCTGACTGTAAAATGGTTCACAAGACAAATAAATGCACATGGGAAACAGAAAGCATGTACACTATTCATTTACTATATTAAGGTCCATAACATCCTGACCTTTACCAAATACATTTTCCTTTTGCAAAAATTTAACCTTGGAAACAAGGGAATTTTCTAGCAACATACAAACGCAACACACAAAGAAATTGTTAATTGTATTAGCTCTATTTAAAAATAACACAGAAGAAGACAGCAACATATCGGGATCACACAGTATCATAGACATTTTCATAATAATGTGTCTTTGTAGTATTGGTGTTGATGTTTGGCGGCATTGGCCAGACACATAAGATTACAGGGAATGAGTTTGTTATTGCAGGCCAGTCTAGGAGGGGAGCAACACATCTGGCTAAAGGTACTTCACAGTTTCAGTCTTTTGTTTGGGTGAAAATGATGTAGCTGTTGCCCTTCAAAAAGGTGAGACATTAAAAAAAGGCTTGTGAAAACCTACACTTGTCTAGAAAATGTGTGTTGTATTATAAAATAATTCCAACAATTCTTCAAGAACAAAACTCAGCATTTGTGAATGCAGTTATTATGATTTTGACCATTATTACTACTAACAGTGAAATTTATAAGAAACTGTAAATTTGATCACCCATTTATTTGCAATAATTTAGCAGAAACTCTCATCCCAAACAATTTACTTGTGAGGGAATACATTTTGATCCTTCCTTGGTATTGTAATGCTGTATGAGATCAATGGATAGAACGGACAGAAACAAAATAGAATACTGGAAAAAAGAACTAGGATTGACAGAAACAAAATAAACAGTCAGTTGAGCGGACTGGGAAGGAGTATAGCTTGCCAGAGTAGGAAACAACATGGGAAAAGCCATCGCTTCTCATACTGTGGGATTCATTTACGCTTTCTATCTAGTTCACCCGAGCAGTTCTGTGATAATTCTAGGGTATCTCGGGTTGCCTTGGCTGGTGGACTAGTTGATTTTTCTATTCATGTTTAATGTTGGTAAGTTTGTTTGTTACCACTTACCACCAAGGTCGATCCCTTGACTGGCAACACCTGAGATGGGCGACATTTGAGTAAAAGGTAGAGGCGAGGCATAGGTATCCACCTGTGTTTCATTAACTGTGTTGTTTCCCAACAGATGTGTGGTTATCACTAATATACTATTTCAAATGAATGTCATCACCAGTGTGCCATTTAGTCGTGAGAGTCTTATCACGATTGTGTTATGTTTCCACCAGTGTTATCACAAGTGTGTTATATTTCCACCAGCGTTATCACGATTGTGTTATATTTCCTCCAGTGTTATCACGAGTGTGTTACATTTCCTCCAGTGTTATCAAGAGTGTGATACATTTCCTCCATGCATTATCAAGAGTGTGTTATATTTCAGCCAGCGTTATCACGAGTGTGTTATATTTCAGCCAGTGTTATCA
>JACXGJ010014052.1:0-15400 GCA_016801105.1 Esox niger | reverse complement strand
CATGTTGCCGTCCTTCCATACAGGGTAGTAGGATCATGTTGCCATCCTTCCATACTGGATAGTAGGATCATGTTGCCATCCTTCCATACAGGGTAGTAGGATCATGTTGCCATCCTACCAAACAGGGTAGTAGGAGCATGTTGCCATCCTACCAAACAGGGTAGTAGGAGCATGTTGGCGTCCTTCCATACAGGGTAGTAGGATCATGTTGCCATCCTTCCATACAGGATAGTAGGATCATGTTGCCGTCCTTCCATACAGGGTAGTAGGAGCATGTTGCCGTCCTTCCATACAGGGTAGTAGGATCATGTTGCCGTCCTTCCATACAGGGTAATAGGATCATGTTGCCGTCCTTCCATACAGGGTAGTAGGTGCATGTTGCCGTCCTTCCATACAGGGTAATAGGATCATGTTGCCGTCCTTCCATACAGGGTAGTAGGATCATGTTGCCGTCCTTCCATACAGCAGCTCTACTGCTGTATTAATTTAGTTCTGTGAACAAAGCTAAGGATGCATCGATGTTGAGTATTTTGCCTGGGGCAGCAGTCCTCTGTTGGAGTTTTCTGTTACTGAGTGTATGAACAGGGTATGGACATGTAGTGGAGGGAGAGAATTGATTGAGCGGGCAGTGTGTGATGTTACCAGATACCTATACCCTTTCATAGATGAACTCTCTCTCCTCCTGCCTGCTGATGTGGGACAGCCAATACAACCAATACAACTCAAACTAGGACACATCAGCCAGCTCCTCTGTCTGTCTCCATCTCCTCTGCCTAAGACTCTCTCTTTCAATTACTCTCTCTTTCTTTCTACCTGGTGTTGTTCTATATCCATCTCTATCTGCCTGTCTCTGTGTCATTGCTACCCTCTCTCTCCCTATTTCAATTCCTTTCCATCTTCCCCTGTCTTTTTCTTATCCTGTTCCATCTCTTTTCCCTTGGCACTTCATCACACTGTCCTCCTTCGCTCCTCCTCTCTCTGTGCTGCCTTATCCCTTTCCTCATCGTTCTCTTCCCCCCTCCCCTGTCCCCTCATCTCAATTCTCCTGTCTGCCCTCTCTCTCTTTCCCCTCCCATCTCTCCTCTCTCCCTGCTCTTCTCTTTACCTATCTGACTTTCCCTACTCCCCTCTCCCTTTCCTTCCTCCGGTATCCCCTCTGCTCGCTCCTCTCCTCATTCCTTCAGTAATAATGTCAGTTCAGACAAATCTATCGTTCTCTTCATTTCTCATCCTCAGAGTCCAGCGAACATGAGGACAAGAGTACAGACGTCTCAGGAGAGGTGCCCCCCCAGACATGTCCCCCAACTGAGACCCTTGCCTTCTCTACCAACCCCAGCAACGAGGTTCCCAAGGAGGAGGGGGGTGAGATGGCCATGTCGGCCCCCAAGCCCGACGAGAATGAGAGCGAGCTGGGCCCACTGCCAGACAACTGGGAGATGGCCTACACAGAGAAGGGAGAGGTGTACTTTATAGAGTAGGTGTCGCCCCCCCCCCACACACACACACACACACACACACACACACGCACGCAGCTAGGTAGTTGACTGTTGTTTTAATGAAATTCAACAACCCAAGTCATGGTCAGGTTCAATCACACACATTCCCAAGATTACAATTACTCCCAAGCTATGATTCATGCTGTTGGTCAGTACACCGATTTTACTGCCAGGTGTTATTCATTCATCCTGTTAAAATCAGGACTGCTGCAAGATAACTGTAGGTGGAGGTGAGTTGTCTTTGTGATTAATAATCAAACCTGGTGCCAGTAGCAGAAGCCTTCTACTGCCAATGAAATGAAGCCTATTCATTTGACACAGAGTATCCTCTCCTCCACGGGACTGTTAATTCCATCACTATAAACTAAACTGGGTCAATTGTATGTCATTCTGCTATAATTTGGTGCTGGCGCATTATGCAGCTAAATATGTAGCATCACATTTTGGGTGCGACGCCAAGAAGCAATTGGATGCCAGCCAACTCTGCCACTCCTTTAGATTTGTCTCCCGATTAGATAGATTTGTTTTACCCAGGATTCTTTAACCTAGAAAGAAATGTAGAGGGAAGGGGGACAGAGATAGAAAGTGAGAGGGAGGGAGAGAAGGTGTGAGAAAGGGAGTTGGAGAGGGGGTGGAGAGTGAGGGACAGAAAGAGGGAGGGAAAGTAAAATGAAAAAGAAAAAAATGTGTTGAAAGGAAAACAATCGAAATACATTAAAAGGAGGGCAAAGAAAGTTTGTGAGAAATCATAGATTTCACACATATTTTAAGGTGGTTTTCTCATTGCACCATCCCAAGGGCAAATTTGGTGGAAGAAATGTCGGCAGCTAGTCCTGAGCACTCAGTCTACTTAACCCAGCCTCCTCCCTCCCTCCTGTCCTGTCATCATCTTCAAGGGAGGGCATTGTGTCCTCAGATTAGCTAAAGAGATCCATTGAAGTTTTCTTGGCACAGCACTCATCTGATCACAGTCCAGTTTTACCGCCTGCAGGGCTGATTCTGCCAAGTCCACAGCTGTTCAGCTCCATCACTCACACGTCCTCCCTCGCTTTAATGAGAAACAGTGAGCAAATTAAAAGTATCGATTGCCATTTTGTTAACCTAAAGCTTACTTTCTGTTGGCCAGCCCGTTTAGAGGGATGTCTCTTCCGATGTGAATTGAGAATCTCCCTCCCATACTGACGGTGTTTCTCCTCTCTCTTCAAGCCACAACACCAAAACCACTTCTTGGCTGGATCCGCGGCTCGCGAAAAAGGCAAAGCCACCAGAAGAATGCAAAGAGGACGGTGAGTATCTTCTCTCTTTCTCTCTCTCTCTCCTTTAAAGAGTAACTCTCTCTCATATTGAGCTTGGACTCCATTTTTGGTTCCAGGTTATTAGTATTTCTTCTTTCTTTGATGGCAGTTTGAAATACCTCAAGTGTTTTGATCAGTGAGATAAAAGAATGTGCGTAAACATAATAGATGCTACTATATATCATTATACTGAGGTCATTTGACACTGAGGATGCTGGTTCTTGTTGGGGCCTGCTCTGGGATAAGTCATTGTATGACACTTCGTGGCCCTGGGATTTCTTCCTGGTCTTTGTGTGGTGATGGATGCTAGTGTCTAGAGAGGGTGAGAAACCAAGGAGAAGGCAGTACTGAGGTGTTTCAGAAGAGATCCAGCACAGCCAATTACAGGGGTAGGGTGAATGGATGACAGCCGATGATGGGTAGGATGAATGGATGACTGCGAATGACAGGGGTAGGGTGAATGGATGACTGCCTGCGTCTCACTTCCTTCTAGGTGAATAATCTCTCTCTCGTTTTTCTTTGTTTGGTAAAGTGATATTTTTCTGATCTCTGACGTTGATATAGAATTCCCTTTTCAGGAGTGATCTTCCTCGCTTGTTGTCTCTGTCTTCCCTTTCTCTATCCCTTCTCCCCTCTCCTCTCCCCTTTTTCCTCTTCCTCCTCTCATCTCTCTTTCTTCTTTCTGACCTTTCTCAATATTCTTCCAAGTTGTATGACCATCCCGCTTCCGAATCAAATTTTCTCAGCTTCACACATCTGTTTCACCCTCTTCTCGCTCTCTCTCTCTCGCTCCTTTCTCTTTTCTGTTCCCTATAAGTCCTCCCTTAACCATCCAAGCCTCAGTAAGATATATGTGTTGCGAAATAAACGTGACGATTGCGACCTTGTCGGGCTGGGGGAGTGGAGCTCATATCAGACCCAGACCGTCAGCAGGTGAGAGACGGCCACTCAATTGTGTAGCGAATCGTTGTGTCTGAGCCCAGCTAAGACAATCATGTCTGTCTGATGAACACTTAATCACACAGCCACATATTTTCTCACAGACACATCTGCCACGCTGGCCTGACTAGCCCTTTGTCTATATAATACTGTTACAGACACAACAAGCAAACTCTCTCTCACACACAAACACACACACACGCACAAACATACGCACACACACACAAAGGCCATAAAAAACAGAAGATAAGAAGATCAATGATCACTTTGGAAGATGAACGGAAAAACTAGGCGATGAATTGGGAATCTAATATATCTTGATCCAGTTGATCTGGGTACGTCCAATCCACTCTGCAGTCATTCCATGCTGAGATAGCATGTATGGGAAGGAGATGGGTATTGATGCACTTGTACAGATCAACCACTTATCTTTGCCCCTGCGAGAGGGATGACTTATGGTTCTAATAGAGCCTCAGACAGCTGTCTCGCTGCAGAGGCTGGAGGCTCCATAGGTTGCATTGCTGGGCATGGAGGAGCTGTAATCAGGGAGACTTGAGTGAAGATCTAGTCCTGTCTTGCTAGCTGACAGCTGGGCAGCCGTGGAGCAGACCACCCCTGGGAGCTGAGTAAAAGAGAGCCAAGATGGTGCTGTATATTGCTGTATTGATTAGTGTTGGTGTGTGTGTGTGTGTGTGTGTGTGTATGTATGTGTGTGTGTGTGTGGGGGGGGTGTCTGTGTCCACACAGTGATCAGCATTTACATACTGTGATCAGCATTTTAACACTATCTCTGTATAACAAAAGAGCGGGAGGAGAGGCACAACACACGGGACAACCTGAATCCCTGAGCATGATACGCACACCAATGCCAAAGAAACGTTCTAGCAGTCATTCAGATTCATAAACAATTTATACATGGTAGATCTGTCAATTATTGAGGCATATGTCTCCTGTATGTGAGTCTGTGGGGTTGTATGTGTCAGCAGCAGAGCGGGTGTCAGCTGAATTCCCCAGTTCAGAGAGATCTCATTATCAGACCCTCTTTGACTTACATAACATCTCTCTTTCTTTATCTCTTCCTGTCTCCCTGTCTGTCTCTGTCTGTATCTCTCTTCCCCTCACTCTTTCCTTATCTGTCCTCCTATTTCTTTCTGCTGTCCTCTTTTGTGTTTGGACTTGAGGGAAAGAAGAAAATAGGGCAGGCTTCAACTCAAAGCGTTCAGTTGATTTTAGTTCCCTCACTCCTTCCCCCTCAAAGTCAGCTTGTTTTTTAGTTTTACCAAATATTTGCTGGATGAGAAAAAACAGTCTCCAATTTTTCGTGAGTTGTCTGTCTCTCCTGTACATTCTGGCTGGTCCTGGCTATGGAAACAGACGGCAGGAGAAGGCCGCTAATACGTATTAGAGAAACTAGAACTAATACAACCCAACCAGCTTGTCTGTCGTCACTATTTCAATGCATTTCATCATTCAAAAGACAAGTTTGTCCTAAAAAGCTGCTGCTCGTCGGCACACTTTCCATACAGCAGACACTGAGTACTAATGAAACCCTGTTGAGAAATGACTGATGTGACTGATAGATATCTAAGCTTTGATGGTATTGGAAGGGATTTGAAGGTTGAAGGTTTTAAATTGCTGCTTTGTGTTCCTTCTGTGTGAAGAGGCTGAGAGCTCAGAGAATGAGCGAGAGACAGAACCGGAGAGATGGAGGGATGGAAAGAAGGGAGGGGGGGGGGAAGAAAGGCCAGGACATTGTAATTACATTCTAGTCATGTAAAACAGAGCAGGCCTGGGGCAAATTGATCATTGTTTCTCCCTGGTTTGCTCTGGCTTGTGCTCCCCTCTTCTCTTTCCAGTTGAAACAAGGATATGTTATAGGGGCGGGGCTTGTTTCTGGAAATGATTCTCTTCTTGTTACACTCACGTGCTCATTCATACGTCAGGTTGGTGGGTTTTGAGAAGGGGTTTGAGGACACTGACCCCTCTCAGCAGTCAGATGTGTGGGTCGTCTAGCTCTACATGTAAATTATCCGCCAAGATAGTTAAATCTGGACCTTTGCCCTTAGGGTTTGCAGATTGACAGGTCTCCGCAAGTAAAAATGCATTTGAGGGTCTGTTTAGGGGTTAGGTTTAGGGAAAAGGTTACATTTGTGCGTAGCTATAGACTTGGATTCGTTTTAAGGCCTAAACTGTTATGGTTAAGCAACAGCATTAAGACTGGGTTATCCTGAGATTTGGGATTGGGCACATCATTCTAGGATTCAGGTCCACACAAAGATAGAAAGTGTAAATGTGTGTGTGTGTGTGTGTGTGTGTGTGTTAGTAGTTTAGTGAAGGCACTGTGCCCTCCCTCACCTTGTGCCTCCAGCAGGGGAGGAAGTGATGGTCTTGTCTGGCTCATGATTGATGGTGTACTTTCAAAACATCCTCATCTAGACCAAACCTGACATCTAATGATGAGGAGGGGGTGTGGTGTGTGTGATTGCAGTGGTGTGTGTGTGTGTGTGTGTGTGTGTGTGTGATTGCAGTGGTTTGTGTGTGTGTGTGTGTGTGTGATTGCAGTGGTGTGTGTGTGTGTGTGTGTGTTGTTGACCTTGTGTTTGATATACAATGCCTTCACAGGTATTCCGACCCCTTCAATTTTGCCACATTTTGTTGTAATAGACGTAATTTATAATTGAACAACAAATAATTTTTGTTAATCTACACGCAGTACATCACAATGACACAGCAAAATCTTTCTAGAAATGTGTGCTAGTTCATTGGAAAAAAAGTAATATCTAAGGTATAGTAGTATTCAGTCCTTTTATTCAGTACTTTGTAAAAGCACCTTGGGCAGGGATCACAGCTTCAAGTCTTCTTGGGTATGCCTCTATCAGCTGTACACATGTGGATTAGGGACAATCTTCCATTCTTCCTTGTAGACCCTCTCATGCTCTGTCCGACTGGATGGAGTGAAATGTGATCTTTAGGTCTCCCAACAAATATTTAGTCAGGTTCAAATCCAGTCTTTGATTTTCCTGGATCCTGACCAGTCTCCCGGTCTTTGATTTTCCTGGATCCCGACCAGTCTCCTGGTCTTTGATTTTCCTGGATCCCGACCAGTCTCCCGGTCTTTGATTTTCCGGGATCCCGGCCAGTCTTCCAGTCTCCCAGTCTTTTCCGGGATCCCGACCAGTCTCCCAGTCTTTGATTTGTTATTTAGTTTTTGCCAGACATAGTTCTTGGCACTAGTCTGATTTCAGTTAGTAGTCAGATTTAAATAAAACTTTGAGAATCTCAGTTGTTCAGGTGGTGCTTGTCGTTTGCCTTTCACTAAGGAGTCATCTCTGTCTAGCTACTTTACCGTAATGGTTTGATTGAGTCCTGCAGATATTATCCTTCGGACAGAGTAGCCATTGGGTTATTTTCTCTGTTAAAATGGGGTTCTTCATGTCTTTGATCAAGGCCCTTCTTTTCAGTAGAATTTGTTTGGCCGGACGGCAGGCTCTAGGATGTGTCAGAGTGATGGAGCCCGCTGTGCTCCTGGGGGCTTTCAATGCTTTAGCCAGATCTATGCCTCAACGCACTGAGTTCCTTGGGCTTCATGGCTTGGTTTATACTCTGACACGCACTGTGTAGAGTGGGAATTTATATAGACGGGTGTATGCTAATCTATGAATTTTGCCATTGGTTGACCCCCATCAAGCGGCCTCTCGCTGATTTTGCAGGTTTCATTACTCACACAGCAAGGAGAGGTCTGTAATTTTTATCATAGGTACACTTCAATGGTCAAACACAGAATCTAATGCATGACATAAGTATTTGTGCCATTCAAATACTTATGTCATGCCTACATACCAGTAGGAATTCCGGCTCTCACAGACCTGGTAGTTTTTCTTTAAGAAGCCCTCCTGTTCTCCACCCATTACCTGTACTAACTCTAACTGTTTGAACTCGTTACCTGTATAAAAGACACCTGTCCACACACTCAATCAAACAGACTGCAACCTCTCCACAATGGCCAAGACCAGAGAGCTGTGTAAGGACATCAGGGATAAAATTGTAGACATGCACAAGGCTGGGATGGGCTACAGGACAATGGGCAAGCAGCATGGTGAGAAGACAACACTTGTTGGCGCAATTATTAGAAAATGAAAAAGTTCAAGATGACGGTCAATCTCCCTCGGTCAGGGGCTCCATACAAGATCTCACCTCGTGGGGCATCAATGATCAGGAGGATGGTGAGGGATCAGCCCAGAACTACACAGCAGGACCTGGTGAAGGACCTGAAGAGAGCTGGGACCACAGTCTCAAAAAAAACATTAGTAAGACACTACAACGTCATGTATTAAAATCCTGAAGCACTCAAGCCAGCGCATGTCCTGGCCCGTCTGAAGTTTGCCAATGACCATCTGGATGATCCAGAGGAGGAATGGGAGAAGGTCATGTGGTTTGATGAGACAAAAATAGAGCTTTTTGGTCTAAACTCCACTGGCCGTGGTTGGAGGAAGAAGAAGGATGAGTACAACCCCAAGAACACCATCCCAACCGTGAAGCATGGAGGTGGAAACAGCATTCTTTGGGAATGTTTTTCTGCAAAGGGGTCAGGAAGACTGCACCGTATTGAGGGGAGGATGGAAGGGGCCATGTATCGCAAGATCTTGGCCAACAACCTCCTTCCCTCTGTAAGAGCATTGAAGATGTTTTCCTGCATGACAATGGCCCAAAACACACAGCCAGGGCAACTAAGGAGTGACTCCGTAAGAAGCATCTCAAGGTCCTGGTGTGGGCTAGCCAGTCTCCAGACCTGAACCCAATAGAAAATCTTTGGAGGGAGCTGAAAATACGTTTTGCCCAGCGACAGCCCCGAAACCTGAAGGATCTGGAGAACGTCTGTATAGAGGAGTGGGCCAAAATCCCTGCTGCAGTGTGTGCAAACCTGGTCAAGAACTACAGGAAACGTATGATCTCTGTAATTGGAAACAAAGGTTTCCGTACCAAATAACAAGTTTTGCTTTTCTGATGTATTAAATACTTATGTCATGCAATAAAATGCAAATACAATGTGATTTTCTGGATTTTTTTTGGGATTCAATCTCTCACAGTTGAAGTGTACCTATGATAAAAATAACAGACCTCTACATGCTTTGTAAGTAGGAAAACCTGCAAAATAAGCAGTGTATCAAATATTTGTTCTCCCCACTCTATTTCAGTTTTGCAAATTTTTGTATTGAAATTGGAACACATATAAAAAATCCCTTGGTTGTTATGGGGTGTTGTATGTACATCCCTGTTTCCCAAAAAGTTGAGATAAATGTAAAATGTATAGAAAAACACAATGCAATGATGAGCGAATCATTTAAACCCTATATTCAATAGGTAATAGTATAAAGACAACATACCAGATGTTGAAACTGAGAAATGTAATTGTTTCTTGGAAAATACATGCGCACTTTGAATTTTAATACCAGCAATACTTGGGACAGATGCACCAAAAGTCTGGAAATGTTGTTTAATTGTCACAGTGCTGGGGGTAGGACACAGGTGCAGAGACGTAGAGATAATCCATGTTTTATTGATAATAAAGAAACCAAAACGATAGCAGCTACTTGTGACTGGGCATTGGCAACCAGAAGCAAAAACCAAAATGATCCACACAGAGTGTGGGCAAACATTCAACATAAATGGGTTCCCCAGTTGGAGGCAAAGATCTACACCTGCCTCCAATTGGGGAGCCCAAACTTAAATAGTGATGCCTAGAGGCACCTCCTTTTGTCCTCTCCTGACTATGGCCCCAGCCCAGTGCAGAGATGGCTAGGGGCATAGCCAGGACGTGACATTAATAAAAAAAAAAAAAAAAAGGGATATCAGAACTAATTTGCTGAATTGGTAACAGTTAAAAAAATGTATTGGTTATTTACAGATCATTCCAGAGAAGATGGGTCTGTCAGAAGTGAGGATGGGGAGGGGTTCACCACTCTGTGAAAGACTGCGTGAGCAAATAGTGCCACAATTCAAAAATAACGTATCACAACAAAGTTGCAAAGAGTTGGGGAATCTCATCATCTACGGTACACAATATAATTAAAAGATTCAGAGAATCTGGAGTAATCTCTGTATGTAAGGATCAAGGTTGAAAACCAATATTGGTTGGCCGTGCTCTTTGAACCCTCAGGCCGCACTGTATTAAAACAGATACTATTCTGACCATTTTCTATGAACCCAGTACATCACAGAATCCACAAATGCAAGTTAAAACTCCACAATGCAAAGAAAAAAACATACATAAACAATATCCTGAAAAGCCTTCTCTGGGTCAAATCTCACTTTAGATGGACTGGGGCGAAGTGGAGAATTGTCCTGTGGTCTGACTAATACAACTTTTAGATTGTTTTTGGGAATCATGGATGCTGAATCCTCTGGGCAAAAGAGGAGAGGGACCATCCGGCTTGTTTTCAGTGCACAGTTCAAAGCCAGCATCTGTGATGGTATGGGGCTGCATTAGTGCACATGGCATGGGTGACATGCACATCTGTGAAGGGCCCATTAATGCTGAACAAATCATACAGGTTTCAAAGCAACATACAATATGCTGCCATCCAGACATCGTTTTAAGGGACAGCCTTGCTTATTTTAGCAAGACAATGCCAAGCCACATTCTGCATGTATTACAACAGCATGGCTACATAGTCTGGGTGCTAAACTAGCCTGTCTGCAGTCCAGACCTGTCACCCACTGGCACATTATGAAACGAAAAATATGACAGATCAGAGCCCAATCTGTTGAACAGCTGAAATCCTCAAGAATGGGAAAACATTTCACTTTCAAAAGTACAGCAATCTGTTTCATTAGCTTTTTACGCAAATACAACCGTAACCCGTTTTTGGAAACCGGTTTGTAGATAGATGGCAAAATGCGTATTTAATAAATTAGAATTGAATTCTATAACCAATCACAATGCGGAGAATGAGATACTGTGTGAGCTTATGAGCATTGAGCATTGTAAATTGAATTCAAGAGTATTTGTTTATGTGCATGAGTGAACATGAAGTTGGATGTCTTTTTCCCGGCCGTGTGATTCCTTCAGTAGCCCAGTCACGCTCTGGTCCACTCCAGACACACTCAAAGGCTAATCATCCTTAACCATCCAGGCTTTCCTCTCCTAACGCCCCAGGCCCTTAAACTTCTCCTCTCTCTGCTCTCCCCTCTCCTCCTCCTCTGCTTGTTCCTTCCATACCCCAACATGAACTTATGTAATCGTCCGTTCTACCTGAGTAAATATCCTGCACTCCTCTACTGGTGGTTGGAGATTTGTTTGCCCATGTTGTAAAGGGAAGTCAGCTGGGCTTAGAAGCCTTTGAACATCATTGCTTCTGACAAACTCAACTCCCTTAGCTTCCCCAAGAACTTAAGGTACCTTTTTATTTCCCCACTTGTTTGAACTGTTGATTGTGAACCACAATACAACTAACGCACAGTGGGAATGACATTTGTTTGATTGGTAGTTCAGGTCTAATTGATATTTTTCTGGAAACATTGCTGCAGGATCATGTTAGTTATTCCTTCCATGTCCTTGGTAAATGTCACAACGACAACCTTGCACCTACAACTTAATTTATTAATTTCTTTAATTCTGCTGAAATTGACTATGTGCTCATTTGCAGGGTCTATGTTACTTAGTGGTTAATGAGGGCAGTTTGGGGTCATGGGTCAAATATGGTGTCTCAAGATTTGTCTCGGACTGCAACAGTCCAAATGGCTCAGAGCGGTCAGGCGGCCCCCGGCTCACCCACAAAGACGCTGGCCACTTCCTCCTCCCCGGGTTACCATGGAAACTGTCTCCTCTCAGTAGGGAGCAGGTGATTTAAGGAGGTGCTAGATACAGACCAGCTGAGTGTAGGGTCACCTAAGGTCTTTCTAATTTGTTTTTGGGGGGCTGTTTGATTCTCTTTATGAGAGACACTGCTTTGTTCTGTGGTGACTCAGCTAGCCCAGAGCTGCTATCAGTCAGGTATGCATACAGACTATGCCTTTGGTTTTCGATGTGTCATGCACAGGGTAAATCGTTGTCCTCTTACTTCTGCCAGTCCACCCCATGAAGAAAAGGGAATAAACCCAACCGACTTCTGTCTGCTACCCATTCTGTTCACACGTCTCTCCGAAGTGACCCCTGTCACAGCATGACGGTGGCGCTATCACCATGACAATTCCCATTCTCCTTTGTTCTCAATAGCTCTCTACTCAGACCGTTCCCAACATAGATAGCTCTCTGAAGGAGAGTTAAGTTGTTGAGGAAATTACTGCGAATTGTAGGGGTCATACCTGTGGAGCCTGCTTGTAAAAACACTTCAAATGAGGATGCAGAACCCTAAGACTTATGATAGAACCTCATTTAAAAACAGTCAAATACACATGTGAATTTAAATGCCTGTAAAATATGTAATCAACCAACCATTTTTGCACGTGTTCCAAATATATTAAGACTTGTACACCAATCAGCCATAACATTATAACCACTGAAGTAAAGTGAATAACACTGATGCCCTTGTCATCATGGCACCTGTTAGTGAGTGGGATGTATCAGGCAAGTGAACTTTCTGCCTCAAAGTTGATGTGTTAGAAGGAGTAAGTGGGACTAAGGGGACAAGCACAAGGATCTGAGTGGCTTTAACAGGGGCCAATCAAAAGAGGTCCAAGGAAGGAGAAGCAGTGACCAGCTACAGTGTCATGGTCGGCCAAGGCTCATTGATGCACGTGGGGAGAGAAGGCTGGCCTGTATGGTCTGATCCAACAGATAGAAAGGTGTCCAAACACACTGTACATCGCAGACCAGACAGGGTGCCCATGCTGCCCCCTGTCCACTGCCGAAAGCACCTACACTGGGTATGTGAGCATCAGAAATGGACCACGGAGCAATGGAAGGTTTTGGCCTGGTCTGATGAATCATGTTTTCTTTTCATGTGGATGGCCAGGAGAACCTGGAGGACACATGGCATCAGGATGCACTATGGGAAGAAGGCATCAGGATGCACTATGGGAAGTAGGCAAGTCGTCGGAGGCAGTGTGATGCTTTGGGCAATGTTCTGCTGGGAAACATTAGGTCCTGCCATTCATGTGGATGTTAAACATTGACACGTACCACCTTAGCAGAGCATTGTTGTTGACCATGTGCACCCTTTCATGTCAACGGTATTCCCTGATGGCATTGGCCTCTTTCAGCAATATAATGCACCCTGCCACAAAGCAAAAAGTAATCAGGAATGGTTTGAGGAACACAACAACGTTTTCAAGGTGTTGACTTGACCTCAAAATTCTCAATCTCAATCCTATCGAGCATCTGTGGGTTGTGCAGGAAAAAAAGGTCTGATCCATGGAGGTCCTAACTCTCAACTTGCAGGACTTAAAGTATCTGCTGCTAACGTCTTGGTGCCAGATACCACAGCACACCTTCAGAGGTCTAGTGGAGTCCATGCTTCGAAGCGTCTGGGCTGTTTTGGCAGCAAAAGTGGGGTCTACAAAATATTAGGCAGGTGGTCATAATGTTATGGCTGATCGGTGTATTTCAGGCTTAAAATACATATCAGCAAAAAGAAAAGGGATAAAAAGACACACCACCGCTTGACACAGCAGGTGACCTGAATTCACTTTAGCCAGCTGCTCCTCTTAAAGAAGAGGAAAAAGGTTCCTATCCAGCTCCGCTTCTCTGACTGAATTAGAAAGGATGGATGAAAAATGTATGAGCATGAGAGCATGAAACTTTAGTTGAAAAAGTCCCTCTGTTCAAGCGCATATTCAAGTATTTTCTTTTTGCGCTCTTCAAAAAGGAAGAGCTTGGATAGGAAATGGCAAGAGAGAGGACAGAGAACAGGATGGATCAGGAAACTTGGTGTCCTGCTCAGGTCAACCTTTTTTTAATTTCCATCAATTGTAGAATTTTTATTTTATGCCAGTGTTTATCAATACTGTTTTAAAGGACAGTTGACTTGGTAGGGATTCATGTTACCTCAGCTTGGCCCTTTCTTCTTAAGCATTGGCTCTAATGCAGCAATACTGAAACATTTTCAAGCAGGGACAGCAGTTTTTCAGACAGAATTTCTGGCAACCCCAAGTGCTTGAAAATACATATTATAAATGTTAACTATTAAAGAAAAGGATTTATCTTAGACATTAATCTACATTCTGTACAGTAATCTACATATTTAATTTAACGTTTGCACAAGCTGTATGTATATTGAATATTGGTGAACCCCACTGCATGTCCCACTGCATGTTCCAGTGACTTAGTTGCTGTTCTCTCTTGAAGTGCTGCAGGCAGAGTGCTTCTACCTCCCAGTTCCTGATCTCTTCCACACAACCAATCCTGACAGGCTCTGTGGCCGTGCATAGTGCTGCCACTGCTGTGTGCCTACTGGAGTTCAGCACTTGTTCACATTTAGGCCTACAGTGTAACTCACACATGTACATATTTGTAGCTTTAGAGATCATGGATGAGATTGATATCCCACTCTGATTTGATTATTGTGATCCAGCAACACAATTTTTTTCTGAATGGAACTTCATGTATTTCGTTATACCAAATTTGGAGCTAGAGTCAAATTTGACACTATTTGACACATCTCATTGACACTATTTGTGGTGGTGGTAAACTTACTAAGAAACATTAGTTAAACTGTATCAGTATCATTCACGAATGGCCAATGAGCTGTTGAAATAGACAGTGGCCAAAGAGGATTTGTTCAAGGTAGAACAAGAGACTGTCCTGACTGACACGCGTCAAATGCACAGCTCTGTGGTTAACGACACAGCCTTTGACCTGGGCCCCCGGTTCTAATCTTGAGGGCGCAACACTGTCTATTGTTTCCGACTGAAAGAGGATTGCCTGGTTTCTTGTTCAACGCTATTCTAAATAATTTTGTCAGTCGGCGGGGGGGCTCCGCATCACTTGTTGGTATCTGTCATTCTAAATAACATAGAATTGATCTTTGGAAGGACCTGCAAAATGCCCTATCTGGTTTTACTATTTGACTATGTCTTTATTTGGGTACGTCTTTGCATAATGTTTGTGTATACATGTGCTTGTGTGTGTGGGGAATACCTGTAGTGTGATGTTGGTTGTCTCTCGGAAGTCCTGTTGAAATCGTAGTCAACCTGAGTGCCTGTCTAGCTCTGAGGCGCTGGTGGACGTTTTCACACAGTGGATTTTTATTAGACGGAGGAACGCACACCGGAAGAACATGGCAGGACTTTGATGTAGGCGTTGGGTGTCTGTGTGCACTGCTCAGTGGAGGTGAGAACACGGAACAGCCTCCTTCATATTTAATGAGTGAAGATGGGGCTATGGAAGAGGAGGTATTCCCCAGGGCTGGCAACCCGCTCATGGCACACTTGCACACCCACACATCAATGGCAGAATGTGCTACTGTTTGGTGGGGGCGGAGGGGGTGTTATTGTGTGTTTGTGTATGGAATTGACTGTGTGTGTGTGTGTGTGTGTGTGTGACAGAGAAACATGTGTTGTGTAGTTATTTTTGGTGTGCATGTATATGACAATGGAGCGCGGGATGACAATTGAATGGTTCAGTATGTGTTTTCCTGAAGCCTGTTCCCCTGGGCCAAATAAATACTATAATACTCTGTGTGTGTGTGTGTGTGTGTGTGTGTGTGTGTGTGTGTGTGTGTGTGTGTGTGT
>JACXGJ010014051.1:0-15393 GCA_016801105.1 Esox niger | reverse complement strand
CTGACTATACATTTAGACAGTGTGTAGGCTACCTACACCTTTGTCCTACTGACTATACATTTAGACAGTGTGTAGGCTACCTACACCTTTGTCCTACTGACTATACATTTAGGCAGTGTGTAGGCTACCTGCACTTTTGTCCTACTGACTATACATTTAGACAGTGTGTAGGCTACCTACACCTTTGTCTTACTGACTATACATTTAGGCAGTGTGTAGGCTACCTGCACCTTTGTCCTACTGACTATACATTTAGACAGTGTGTAGGCTACCTACACCTTTGTCCTACTGACTATACATTTAGGCAGTGTGTAGGCTACCTGCACCTTTGTCCTACTGACTATACATTTAGACAGTGTGTAGGCTACCTACACCTTTGTCCTACTGACTATACAGTAGGACACTATACTGACTGATTCAGAAGACAGGGAAACAATTTTATGGAAGAGATTAATAGAGTTGAACTGAACCAGATATTTCAAGATCCTTCTCATACATGAGGACCTAACCTCTGGAAAAAACTGAGGTTTCCCTAACTCCAAACAAACCCCTTTTGACCCACTTAGGAATGGTCATCCCTCCGGCGATGGCACACTGTCTAAATACCATTAAAACGTCTGAATGTTGGCGCTCTCAGTTAGACACAAGGTTTGACCTCAAGGGCTTACATGCAACACTACAAATGTTTGGGATTTTTCCCACTGCCCCTGTGTCATGTCATCATGTCACCAACACCCCCAGTAACCTTGAGCAAAGGATCAACATATGTTCAGAATTTAAATGATTGTGCGAGATGCATGATAATTTACAAATTAACACATTGTAAATACTCTTTCTCAAAATAGCATGTACAATAAACCTCCTTTGTCTACCAGATCCTTTGCCATTGCTCAGCTCACCAGTACTTTGTGAGGGGCCGTGTTGGGTGGGGGCCCGTGATTGGCCTTAATGATATTTCTTTGCATTTTTAGTTTATATTGTTTTGTTTTATGTGGCTGTCCTAGTCAAACCTCGTATCTGAGGTTATTCTACGCCAAAATCGGCTTCCTATGTGTATATACCACATCATAATTTTTCATCCTGGACAGGCGTCACCAAGCTATGCCGGTGATTTTAGCACTCCTAAAGTTGTGTCCTTGTCTCTGACTTATATATTTATGAATCCGCCTCATGGTGACCAGGTTAACTTCCATTGACCCTTTGGTCCTCATGATGTGGGAGAAACAGCAACAGACTCCAAATGCAAATGCAAAGCATACATTGACAACTCCCTTCGATGATCAGGATGGAACAAACACACCTGCCTAAAAACACATTTGACATTTGTCGTCCAATTATTTCCGGTACACAAAAATGTGGGTCATTGTTTAAAATGTGTTGTAAATTGTAAATGGTTAATCTGATATGGATGAAAATATCCACAAACGAGGGACCAAAGTGTACACTTCAACCTGATAGTCACTGTTTCTTTTTATACATAAATTGCTGGAATACAAAAACCCCTTGTGTCGCTTTCCAGTTATGTGAGAATCAACTCAGCTACTAAGGTTATTTTTTTAAATCACAACAACGGTGCAAAAGTTTTGGCAAACCAGGCCCAGATCAAGGTAATTGCAATGTACACAAAAATGATTCACGAGTCATTAAGGACATGTTGAAAAGAACCGCTAGACTTGTAACGTGTGGTTTTGGGTTCAAA
Source organism: Esox niger (assembly GCA_016801105.1). NCBI lineage: Eukaryota > Metazoa > Chordata > Actinopteri > Esociformes > Esocidae > Esox > Esox niger. The sequence continues at coordinate 13,694 of JACXGJ010014051.1, read as the reverse complement.
CAGGTTCAGAACAAAGTTGTTCTGGTCGGAACTTTGTAGAAAAAGAAAAGAAATATGGTTCCATATAGACAAAATAGGTTAAAATTCCAATCACTGGTCTCTAATGTTTTAAGCTTCCACACTGTGTTTTCATAGAACAGCACCATTTACCGCCTGGCGTCCCAGAGGCAGCCGTTCACGGCAAGGTAAAAGTCTGTAATGAGGCCCGGGGTCCCTGATGGTTGGTAATACTTCTAGCTGTGTGTGTGTGATGTGTGTGGTGTGTGTGTGTGTGTGTGTGATGTGTGTGTGTGGTGTGTGTGTGTGTGTGTGTGTGTGTGTGTGTGTGCATGTGTATTGTAATGAGCCCATGGGCTTCTAATTGCTGCTGGACAGGGCTTCATAGCTCTAACGGTCTATCAGACCTGGAACACAGACGGAGGGAGAGCGAAACAGACAAGGACATGGAAAGAGAAAGTGAGAAAGAAAAAGACATATGGACACAGAGATCATGAGGGAGAGAGTAAGAGATAGAAAAGGGCTGAGCGAGAATGAAAGAGAGGGAGAGAGAAACAGATAGAAAGGAATGAGGCAAATTGAAAGAGAGGGAGAGAGAATGATAGAGAAGGGAGAGGGAGAATGAAAGAGAAGGGAGAGAGAGTCAGGAGAGTAGAGTGTCCTCACCGCTCATTACAATGTAATCATCTGAATTTAATACTCTCAGACGATTTCACACTGCCTAGATGGATCCAAATGCACTCAGCTGATGATGTCAAACTGTGTGTGGGAATGTGTTTGTGTTAGGATTGAATGGAAGTAACCAAGTTACCAGAATTTACAGGGATTTCCCAGCCAAGCCCACTCCCTTTTCTTGGGATACATAATGGCAAGAGAATATTCAATGATAACAAATAGTACTGTATCTATGAACAGAGTGATGAGAAACTAAAGTATACAACTTAATACATCTGTCTATTTCATGGCCTTTTCTGCTCTACTATCATCATGATAGTAGAGCATTTTGTGCAAATTCACCTCAAATTCAAAGGGCACACAAAGATGGTACACACGACCCTGAAAAGGTATATTACCTTCACATTGCTTGTAACTTAGGCATAGAAATACCTGCTTTCAGTATCGCCCCAAAAGTTGGAGTTGTTGTAAATTTTGACAGAAATCAATGCCTGGAGGCCAAATGGTGAAGAGGTTCAACATGTGGACTGATCTGTCATATGGTGTCTTCCTGACAAGCCATCCCAAAAAAGTAGTCTAATAATCTTTACGTTTCAGTCATTCAGCAGACTCTCATATCCAGAGCTACTTTCAGTTAATAAGGAGAAGATGGTTTCGTTATGTGGGGCAGGGATGTAGGGTTCAAGCATCGACTAAAGATTGGGAGGGGCAGGTCGGCTTGCTGCTTTGTAAACAATCACCAAAGGAAAGGAGCGGAGTGACATGGAAGAACTGGCAGTGTTCCAGATAAGTTGCGGGGGTCGGATGGCAAAACCGGGTTTCAGCGGTCAAGAAGTGACCAATGTCTCAATTAGGTGCTTCCTTTGTAAAGTAAAGTGGTACTCTCCAAATGTTGTGCAGCATGAATCTGGAGGAATGAGTCACCAACTTGATGTTGGCTGAGAATGACAGGGTGTTGTCTTGGGTCACTCCAAGGAACTTTGCACTGGTAGGAGGACAACATGGAGTCGCCAAACGTGATGGACATGTCTCGGAGCAGACAGGTCATTGCTTTAAGACCCAGTTCCATCCAGTCCAAGTTGTGCCTGAGACGTTTGCAGGGCTTCAGAAATGTGTGTTGGCACCTGGGTGTCAGAATGGGGTGAGGAGAAGAATAGCGCCGTGCTATCCTGATAGAAAGGATGAGAGAGAAAGCATGGGAGGACGTGATGGAGCCAAGTGACTTGGTGGATGGAGAGAATTCCTCGCAACGGAAGAAAGCCTGGAAGACTGCTGATGAAATATTCAACCCCAGGGTGCAGGTGCGTGGCTGACATCACAACCACACGCCACAGGATGTCAGATTAACCCAGCCTCGTTCCCTTCAAGCTATTAATAGCCCAGCGAGACAGACTGACACAGAGGAACAGGGCACTTCACACATGCAGGAGATGGAAACGGGGGGGACGTCCCCGCGACCACTGGGTGCGTACGGGTGTCCGGGCTCACCTCCAGCACACGTCCACTGATGTATCTGCAGCACGTCTCGCACTTGATCCCAAACTGGGCGTGATAATCGGCCTCACAGTAAGGCACCTTGTCCCTGGAACACAGAGAGTCAAACCGGCTGAGGAGGACTACAGAATGAGTGTGTATGTGTGCGTGTGCGTGGGTGCGCGCGTGTGTACTGACTTGCTGATATACTCCCCGGTGAGGACCGTGTTGCAGGTGTGACACTTGAAGCAGCTGACATGCCACTGTTTCTCCAACGCCAGCAGAGACGGTCCCTGCTTTATCACCTCTCCACACCCACCACAATCTGGGAGGGTATAATGGGAAAGGGGAAGGTTAAAAAGTGTCACGGGGAGAACATGAAAAAACGCTTTCGGGACACCGTCAAACGCTAACAATAAGATGCATGGTGTATTATTTCTCCCTGACACAGTCCAAGTATTTAATCAATGCCTGGCTGATAGAGACTAATGCAGACCACAGGAACATGTTGGCTTGACCTGAACAACACCAGAGATGATTAAACACTGACCCACACCAAGATGCACACACAACATTAAGTCATGTTATTCATTATGAACAAAAACGGATCATTAGAAAAGGCAGTACGACATCGTTGTTTACGAATATTCATTTCACAAGCATAATAGCAGTATTTTCTGCTCATGTTCTACGCAGCTAGTTGGCCTCTTAAGCCAATCTGCACATTTAGTAAAAAGCATGTGAATGTATCTTCTACCCCAACTGTGAATCTATCCTCTACCCCAACTGTGAATCTATCCTCTACCCCAACTGTGAATGTATCCTCTACCCCATTAGAAAGGCTGTGAATGCAGGAGATGCCAGCAGGACTTACGGCTGGGACCGTGGATCTTTATGGGCTCATTGGAGGTGACCAGTGTGTTGGAGCACTGTTGGCACACGCAGGCCTTCCCACTGAACGTCACTCTGTCTCCTATGGGGAACTGTTTTCTGGATGGGGGAAATGCACACTGATTAACTACACACCCACCCACACACACTGGGTACTCAGGGCTGACGTCACAGCTCGTCGTCACAGCCACTTGGTCAACATCCTCCCCACTGCACATCCAATCACGCCATTCAGAGATGAGGACAAAGTCACACTAAAGGATCGGTCTTGGATGCAAGAATGATCTCCATATTTGACTCAGAGAAGGCTGCTGTGTGGGTGCGTCGTGATTGAATATTTGATGTGAGAGAGCCAGCATAATGTATTTGCTTGGGAGACAGTCATCCTTGTAAGGCCTACGCAAATTTAGGTTGCAATGTCTGGTGTCTGGAGACTGTGGTTTGATGGTCTGGGTGTGTGTATAAGTGCGTTTGTGAGTGTACTCGGAGTGTGTGTGTGTGCACGTTTGTGCCGTTACTGTTCCCCACGTGCACCCTTCCCTCCAGACACCATCTCCACTGTCAGCCCTTTCCTCTGCTTGAAGCTGTCACTGTTTACATATTTAATGGGAGCTGCATAACTCTGGCCACAATGGCAGAAGTGCTATTTCTGTCCCTGGACTGACAGCACGCTCTGACTGTACGTCTGTCGTGTGTCAATCCCACCTAAAAATAAATGTTCACTGTAGACCGGACTGGTGAACAGGGCAACAGCAAAGTACAGCTGAGCTGCCGTTGCCCGGGGTTTGAACCCAACAGTCGGCATACCGAAAATGCCCAGGGACCTTGCATAGGGGGTGGTGCCAGATTCGGTGGGGGTGGTGTCGACCGGCTCAGCAGCCGGATTCGGTGGGGGTGGTGCTGACCGGCTCAACAGCCGGATTCGGTGGGGGTGGTGCCGACCGGCTCAACAGCCGGATTCGGTGGGGGTGGTGCCGACCGGCTCAACAGCCGGATTCGGTGGGGGTGGTGCCGACCGGCTCAGCAGCCGGATTGGGTGGGGGGGGTGCCGACCGGCTCAACAGCCGGATTCGGTGGGGGTGGTGCCGACCGGCTCAGCAGCCGGATTGGGTGGGGGTGGTGCCGACCGGCTCAGCAGCCGGATTGGGTGGGGGTGGTGCCGACCGGCTCAACAGCCGGATTGGGTGGGGGTGGTGCCGAGCGGCAGGTTGAGAAGCAGGGAAGACTTGGAGTGAAGTGGCCTGGACGAACTCTCCCATGAGCCCGTCTGAAGTTGTAGCAGTGAGACAAGGCCTACGTAGATGTAAACTGTATTTCTTGACACTGGGAGGGGAGCAGGAACTGGCAAGCGTTCCGGGCCAAATGACTGTATGTCATTGAAAATCTGGACAACCAAACCATCACTGTTTGAATGGGTCGTAATGATCCATCAAGGAGAAATGGGTGTTTTGATGAGAAAGAGTGTGTTCCTTATGTACTGTGTGTCTGTGTGTGTGTGTGTGAGTGCGTGCGTGTGCGCGCGTGTGCACGTGTGAGTGTGTGCGTGTGTGTGTGCGTGTGTGTGTGTGTGTGTGTGTGTGTGTGTGTGTGTGTGTGTGTGTGTGTGTGTGTGTGTGTGTGTGTGTGTGTGTGTGTGTGTGTGTGTGTGTGTGTGTGTGTGTGTGTGTGTGTGCGTGTGTGTGTGTGTGTACCTGCAGACACTGCATACGAAGCAGGTAGGGTGGTATGTCCTGCCCAGGGCAGAGACCACCTCACCACTGATGAATCCATCACAGCGATCACAGCGCCTCCCATACAGACGCTGGTAGTCTGAGGTACAAATGTACTCCCCACGCTTCTGGAAAAATCCAGACCTAGCCAGATCACACCCACAAACTGGGAGAGGGAGAGAGAGAGAGGGAGGGAGGGCGGGGGGGCGAATGATGTGGATTATGTTAAATACGAGACAAAAACTATTCATACTTTTCTATTTAGATTTTTCTAAATAAACTTGAGACAAAACACATTTCATTAAGCTGCAGTTATATCATGGCTTTGGTCTCGCTCTGCACAAATTTCCCAGGACAGGATCCAGTCAGTCACATCTGCACCACTTTCAGAGTAAACAGCTAGAAAAGAGCCAATTAGTGTTTTATGGGGATCTCAATGTTTAGTCATTGTTGTGACGGGGCAGAACGTGGATGTTCATTAGATTTCTTCCTGGCTGCATCTCCAGACTGAACAGCCCATACTCATTACACACAACACAAAACTGCATGTGTGTGTGTTTATGTGTGATTATGTGCCCACATGTGTGTGTTTGTGTGTGTGAGTGTGTGCCTGCATGTGTGTTTCTGGGTGTCAGCGTACTGTTTGTGGACACTGGGCTCACAGCATGAAGTGATGTGAAGATAATGACCTAAACGGTGGAAAACTAATTTTCTCCAGAAGATCCAGAGACAGTGAAAGAGAGATTGATTTTCTCATTAGAGATCAATGAGCCGTAACAGAAAGACCTTTTCCTACAATGGATCGCACACCAAAGAGTTCTTCACAAAGACACATGGAGGGGAGAGAGGGGGTGAGGGGGAAAGGGAGTATGAAAGAATAGAAGAGAGAATGAAAGAAACAGAGCGAGAGAAAGAGAGAGGGAAAAAAAATAGAGGTTTCATTTGTGGGTTGTTGTAGTGAAGTGAGTTGACATTCTGTACAGCCATTTGTCTGTAAGGTCAAGTGGACAGAGAAACGATTAACTCTAGAGGGCGTGGCATCTTAGCCCAGAGGACATTCTAAAGGTCACACACACACACACACACACACACACACAGTCAGCAAACCCAGGGGTTCAATAAATGTAAATCAGATTAGCGAATCAGCATCATGCTCCTCCCCCCTGTACATACCTTTTCCTCTCTTTCTCCCAGTGGCTCCATCTCTCCCTCACTACCCTGTCTCTCCTCCCCTCTAATCAAACTCCAACCTGATGTCACAGCTTCAAGTGGATATTTGACATATTACGGGAAAGTGACTATGTTTTTCTGAGTGCTTTCTTCCGCGTGGTTACAGGTTTGGCGATACCTTGACAGTTAACCGTTTCGACTCGGACTGGTTGAGGTTAGGGTTACAGTATGTGAGAAAGAAAACCGTCAAATCTGGATTGCACGATATTCATGAACAGCAGTGGTTGAGCGGAATAAGCCGCTGCCTGAATTTGTACCATGCGGCTGAAATTCTCAGGGGGATAGTCTTTAGATTTTTTATGGAGAACACAGAAAATAGGTCACTATTCAACATTTGAAGGACCTGGATAAATGATTGATACAGCAGAGTAAATAATGAGATCCCCGCGGTAAATCACCAGTCTCCAACCAGGACACACACGTTGAGCATCCACAAGAGTCGACTGCTTTATGGGTTTGCTTAATTGGCCATTATAGCCTTTTTGATAAATGTGCCAATGAGAATCAGGTTACACCAGTGTGCACGCGCACGTACGCACGCACGCACGCACCCTCACACAAATACAAACACACACACAACACAGACACACACGGGCAGACATCCATTGTTATTCATATTATTGTGACAGGGAAAGTGAAGCTAGATAGGGCCACGCTGTTGTTGTTGAAACAATTCCAGTGTTAATCACATCAGGTGTTATAAAACCTCTGACAATAACTGGTTCTAGTGTGCCGTGCGGCTGGAGTACACGTTCATGTACAAACTGATCAAAGCATTGACAGCCAGCCTAATTACCCTCTCAATAAAAAAAAGGCTGTTTCATTTAGATTCAGAGCTCTTTTTGAGCATGTTTGTTTCTTACTCGCACTTTATTTCTTACGATGTTTACACAGGAATCCTTTCTTAAGATGTTCACACAAGAACCCCCCCCCCACACACACACACACACACTCACACACATGCACACACACACACTACAAATAAGTTAATTTAATCCAGATCAGTTTATGAGTGGAGTGCATTGACTTAACAAAGTAATAAAAGATCAATGGTGCTTCAATATGAACTAAAACATCACTGGATGTGTCCCAACTGACACCCTGCTCCCAAAATAGACCAGTTCTTTTGACTGGGTAGCTCTGGTCAATGTAGGGTCCTACAATTGAATAGTGTTCCATTGGGGAGTGGATGTCAGTTCCCCAGAGGAAAAAGGACAGCTCCATCCATCTGAGGTGGCAGGAGGCACTAGGAATGGAGAGCTACCCTAATCAAGTTTGACATTGTCTTACAGAGAGATGTAGTGATTTCATCATTTACACAGCATTTAGACACCCAGACGGAAGCTGCTGTTAGAGAGTGGGAGACAAGGGGATGAGAGGAGGAGAGGGGAGGGAAAGAAAAGAGGAGAGTAGAGAGAGAGAAGGGGAGAGGGCAAACAGTATTAGGGGAGGAAAGAGACAGCCACAGACAGGCAGGAAAATGCACAGGGTGAGAGATGTCCAGCTACTACTGGAAGACAAGGGCTTGTGATTGTATGTGCGTTTGCATGTGTATGTGCAAATGTGTATTTGTGTTTTTGTGTGTGTGTGTGTGTGTGTGTGTGTGTGTGTGTGTGTGTGTACCAGCCACATTTCCAAAACCACGGAACAATGGCAGAAGACTTCAATCAAGTCCCGGCAGAGTTGAAAACAGGGAGAAGCGGAAAGCTGACCAGAAAACCACACAGCCCATGATAGCTGATCCTCCATGGAAAAACGTCAGAGAGGGAACATTATTCCCACATTATGGCATATCTAGATGGTAGATTCATGGGCATGAAACATGTAGCAGTAACAGTCTCAGAGACTCCATCCAAAGGAATACAATAAAGCTGGATTTTTTTATTATTTACAGTCTACATTTTAGAAAATTCAATTTCTCACCATAGAGTATTTGAACTTAAGGTGGCTGAATAAGTTCCTCATGTATTGCCTATCTCTGTCTCGCACTCTCTCACCCTAACCATCTCTCAGGCAGTTACCTGCCTTTCTATCTGTGCCACAGGCTAATATTCCTGGCCCCCACTAGCCCTGGCCAGACATCAAACACAGACCCTACTCCTATCATTACTCTAATGCATTCATTACCACCGCGGCAGACAACATTACAGCCTAAGTGGATACGGTGGGGCTGGTGGGGCTGGTAGGCTGGCTCCATTTGAGGTGGCATCCTATTGGGCCCGGTGAAAAAAAGTGCACTGAATAGCGACTAGGGTGCTGTTTTGGATGCAGATGGTTGTCTTAGTGGGATTGGCGTAAGGTTCGCCCGTGATTGGCAATCACATTGTACCCCGGTGTGGTGAGCGATCATTGGTTGGATGTGCCGGGCTGGGACGTCCCCTTTTCCCAGTTGCCATAGGAGCCATGAACCTTCCTTGGTTGCCCTAGAGACAGTGGGGTCCCATTCTAAAGGCCGAGGTGGTGCTGCAGCGTTTTCCCAAATCTCCCTTAGTTACTGAAATGACAGAGGTGTGTCTTGGCTGTGAATAGATACTTGCCGTGTTATGTCTTAAGATAGAGTATGTCAGGCCTGGGCTGTTCCCAACCCTGACAGGGCAAGGCATGTAAAATTGGACATTTGGCTTGGCCTGGTATTTGTAAAAGAAAGTTCCGGGTTCTTGTTTTTAAGGCATCACAATCAGGAACAGATGGTGTGTAAAATGAAGAGCCTCCATAGACAATTTAGGACACTTCTCCACAGCCTTTAGCATTATGTTAGCAAGGAACGTTCAGTCCCGATCATTAAAACCGGGTTTAGCATGGCATTAGCGAGGCATGTCCAGCTCCAACCCGACCAGTACAGTACAGCACGGTGTGACTCGTGCAGCTATGGTCATCATTATAAGTCTGGTGATTAGTGTTCAGCAGGGAGTCTGTCTGATTGAATATTTATCTCCAGCCAACAGACGCAATTAACATCCCCCGTCTCGCAGAGCTGCCCAGAACACTGAAAGAGACCCCGCCCCCTCTTTTTTCTCTCCATCCATGGCTCCTTCATCGTCGCGCTCACTATCTCTCACTCTCCCCCTTCCCATCTCTCTCTTTCTCAAAGTCTCACACCCCCTTGTCTCACCTTCTCCTCTCCCTCACTCTCTCGAAAACCCTTATCTCTCCCGCTCCATCTCTTCCACCCTCCCACACTATAGCCTAAGTACCTTTGATGAATGGTTTCACAAATGGTTGTGCTCTGTGGAGTTTTTAGCCACACAGCAGTGTATCTGCTTCCCAAATAGAACACTATTCTCTATATAGGGCACTCGCTTTGACCTTGAATAGAACACTACATGAACTCAATGTATTTTACTGCTTCTGTCAACAGTATGTCAGTAGACCAGGCCTGGGTCTTAGGGTGCTGGTTGGGACAAGGACAAGGACACAGGCCACACACAAGGGCACTGATAATGTATGGAGCATGTATGACCACCAATGGGAACAGGAGCCATTAGGGGGAGGTCGTGCCTAGCTCACCCTACATCTGTGCTCCCTGTGCCGGGCAAGTGGAGAGCTGCCTCCTCTTAATGGTCTCCTCAACTCCGTCTCTCCCCTTCTCTTCCCCTCTACATCTTTTCTGCCTTCAGTCTTGTTCTCCTCTCATCCCTTTCCATTCTCCTCAATGTTTCTCCTCCCTTTCTCCTTCACTCTTTGTTTCTCCCCTCACCTTCTCATCCTTTTTTGCCCTTCAAAACTTGTCCCTTAAACAGGAAAAACATATAGATATTAATCCAGGAAGGGCATATAGAGGAGCCCTCCTTAAGAACCCCTTCCCAGTAATATTACAATGGTGGTGTCATAAATAGCCACCTATTTCCAGTTTAGTCCACTACTTTCTCAACCACAGCAGTGCACTAGACAGAGAATAGTGCTTCATTTGTGGGAGCACAGTAAGGGAGAATGAACATAGCGAATCCCAAGTTTCAAGCAGCATTTGGCAAGGCGTTTCAAACAGTGGAAATCTTTAGAAGTTGGGAAGCTTTAAAACTCAAAATCTGAATTGACTAATGCTTCCTGCACCTACTGTATTGGCTGTTGATGGCTGGGTCTTTGAGTCATGTCAAAACCTGCCTTACGCAATCTCAGTCAGGAAATAAAATACTGACTGACCTGAGATCAGCAGCTAAGAACAAGTTATTTCTACCTCTCATTTCTACCTGTTTAATGATCCCCAGTCGTCACAATGTCAGGGCAGAGAATCTCCTACAGTACACAGACGAGGGAAAGAGAATAGTCAGGAGAGATGAGTGCGTTCACCCACAGTCATGGTGTCTCGTCCACTTTGGTATAACAGATACAGAACATGGTGCTGTTTGACATGGTCCCTGTTTCTATCCAAAATAGTGGAACGTCTGGAGAAAGAAAAAAAAAACAGCACAGTCTAAACTCTCCTCCCAATGTCTCCCTAGCAACCACACACTGGCTCAGTGATTGGACCAGTGTGGCAGTGGTTACCATAGCTACGGGAAGCACCCATCCCCTCTACCCCACATCACACTCTTTGTTTCATACTCCCTCTCTCACCCTCACACTCTTCCAACCGCTCTCTTCTCCCATTTCCCTGTTTATTCACCTCTCTCTGTAATGATAGAATGGTTTTGCATGGTGTGATGTTAGGACTAGATTACAAATGATATGAACATGTTGTGGTGTTAGAGTTAGAAACAGACAGTAGATTGACATGCTTGGGTGTTAGTTTAAGGACAGAAAAATAACCTGGTGTGTTGTTAGTGTTCGGACTAGACATTAGATTGACATGGTGATGTGTCAGATGTGGTAGACTGCATTAACACTATGTGGTGTTAGTGTTCGGACTAGACATTAGATTGACATGGTGATGTGTCAGATGTGGTAGACGGCATTAACACTATGTGGGGTTAGTTTTCGGACTAGACATTAGATTGACATGATGATGTCTCAGATGTGGTAGACTGCATTAACACTATGTGGTGTTAGTGTTCAGACTATACATTAGATCGACATGGTGATGTGTCAGATGTGGTAGACTGCATTAACACTATGTGGTGTTAGTGTTCAGACTATACATTAGATCGACATGGTGATGTGTCAGATGTGGTAGACGGCATTAACACTATGTGGTGTTAGTGTTCGGACTATACATTAGATCGAAATGGTGATGTGTCAGATGTGGTAGACGGCATTACCACTGTGGTGTTAGTGTTCAGACTATACATTAGATCGACATGGTGATGTGTCAGATGTGGTAGACTGCATTAACACTTTGTGGTGTTAGTGTTTGGACTATACATTAGATTGACATGGTGATGTGTCAGATGTGGTAGACTGCATTAACAGTACGTGGTGTTAGTGTTGAGACTCAACAGTTTTTTATTTCAGGGCCAATATTTGTATGCTCCATTATTTACAGCTGAGTTACGATTTGTTTTCTACCTAAGCTTTTCTAGTGTATTTTTATGTGGATAACCCAGTCACACCGCCCTATTCGTTTGTTTGTGTAGCCTACTTTCTCCAAGACATGACAGACTGTAATGGAGTCTGGCATTAATCAATTCACTCTGAGGATTCAACCAACTTTGTGCCGGCTGTCATCAATGAGTCAGAACTTAACAACAAATTTGATTTCATACCAGGCAGGTCAGGCAAGGTCAGATCCGTTCTGGGCTGCCCTCAGAAAGAACCCATTGTAATGGCTTCCTTAACATTTCAAACTGGTTCCGTTCGTAGACGCAAGATTCAGGGCCTAGTGGAACTGGGTTTTGAACTGAGAAATGCCCCAGACTGAGGCGCGTGTGTCTGTGCGTGTTTCCCTTAGGAGAGGTCCATATGGAGCAAACATTAGACATATGCAACGCCTGGTAGCTGTGCTGGAATGGGAGAGGGACACTTAAGCAACCAGAGCAGAGGAAATGTGGTCAGCATGTCATTAGGTCAACACACAGTCTGCTACCATTCCCTGTAATACAATACCACACATCAGCAATGTGCAGCGCGTGGGCGTGGGCGTGTGTGCGTGGGCGTGTGTGTGGGGGCGAGCGGGCGTAGGTGCGTGTTTGTGTGTGGGTGCATGCGTGCATGCCTGGCCTCTGTTAAAGCACCACTGAACTACGCCTCTGTCTAAGGCTAAACGAGTTAGACACTCATACAGTGAATGTAGAGTTACTGTACTCATGCCGTCGCAGCAGACTGAATGTATGCCGTCGCAGCAGACTGAATGTATGTCCTCTGTGCACTGAAATTCATTTTTCCAATTTGTCTCCCATTACAAGGCATCGTCTCCTCGCCATAATGTGTTTCTATAATGGCTTATATAATTAGTGCTCCATACTATTAATTTTCACTCAGTGCATGAGAAATGAATTATCATAATGTTAAGCTCCTGGTCTAATGGGGTTTGACACAGGCAGGGAATAATAAGCCAATACGAGAATCATGTAGAAAAGGCAGTGTGTGTGTGTGTGTGTGTGTGTGTGTGTGTGTGTGTGTGTGTGTGCACGGGTGCGTGTGTGATTCAACTATAACACATGGACAAAATGTCCTCAAATTATGGTAAAATCTGAAAGTTCTGACTAATGGGGTACTAATAGGTTTTCTTGTACCCATTTTGAAAATGGTATTTTTTGGTTTAAGAGTTCGGCTTAGGGTAAATGTTCCAGTTGGGGCAAGGTTAGAAGTAGGACTAAGGTTAAGCATTACCTGTTAGGTTAATGGATAGGCATTAGGGCTATCAGCAATAACTGTGATATAGAAAGACAGGGTGATGATAATAATGAAAGAGAAGTACGTGGTGATATAAAGCGATATAGAAGGATATGGTGTTAATAACAGTCATAGAAAAGGACATAGTGATAATAACAGTGAAAAGAAGGACATGGTGATGATAACAGTGAAAGAGAAGGACATGGTGATGATAACAGTGAAAGAGAAGGACATGTGATTATACTTGTGATAGAAGAAAAAGCCAATACAGGTACAAAAAACTGCCTACTTAGTGTGTCTAAATTTGTTGTAGCCACTTGTGTGGCTACATTTGTTCACTTGAAACTGTTCTTTAGTGTAGCACACCACTTGAAACTGTTCTTTAGTGTAGCTCACCACTTGAAACTGTTCTTTAGTGTAGCACACCACTTGAAACTGTTCTTTAGTGTAGCACACCACTTGAAACTGTTCTTTAGTGTAGCACACCACTTGAAACTGTTCTTTAGTGTAGCTCACCACTTGAAACTGTTCTTTAGTGTAGCACACCACTTGAAACTGTTCTTTAGTGTAGCACACCACTTGAAACTGTTCTTTAGTGTAGCACACCACTTGAAACTGTTCTTTAGTGTAGCACACCACGTCAGCCTCTGAAGCCTCATCCAAATGGGTGCACCACTTCTGGTGGTCGGCATTTCAGCCTCCCAACGGAGGAGGATCAGTGAACATAAAAGACAGGAATCCAACAATGGAAGACCACCTCCCTGTCTGGTCGGCTGCACCATCAATGCTTCCAACACACAAGATACCATTTGGCCAAATTGCCAAATCGCCTAAAGCTGTGGAAGAACCTGGTTTAATTAAATTGGCAGAGAGTCATTTAGCCTCCTTAACACACCACACACAGACATACACACAGACACATACACAGACACAGACACAGACACAGACACATACACATACACATACACATACACATACACATACACATACACATACACATACACATACACA
>JACXGJ010014050.1:0-15521 GCA_016801105.1 Esox niger | reverse complement strand
AGAGAAGAGAGAGAGAGAGAGAGAGAGAGAGAGAGAGAGAGAGAGAGAGAGAGAGAGAGAGAGAGAGAGAGAGAGAGAGAGAGAGAGAGAGAGAGAGAGAGAGAGAGAGAGAGAGAGAGAGAGAGAGAGAGAGCTGGAGATAGAAAAGTGGAGATAGAAAAGTAGTGACATTGAGTGGGATTCACAGAGGGAGACTGAATAGAAGGGTTACTACACAGTAAACAGTTAGTCCAGGACTCTAACACCAGTGTCAGGACTCTAACACCAGTGTCAGTTTCTACTGTACTCTGATGTACTCTACTCAATCTTCAGATCAGGTATGTATCTGTCTTTCCCACCTTTTGTCTTTCTCAGGGTCTCTCAAATTGGCTTCATGGTGATGACATCTAACATTAGGGTTGCCTTTTGTGGTGTGGATGCTGGTACTGTCTGGTCCCTGTCATTTACATGGTTACCGACCCGCACATTTTTTATCAGTTCTTTACTGTGTTTTAGCTGCGTTTGAGTTCTACTGTACCCGGGTTTCAGTTCTGGGACCCATTTTAAGTAGCGGCTCATTTCCTGTGGACATGATGGCAAACTTTTGAACTGTGATCTCAGGCTCCAGGACGCCATGACCCACTTGTTGTTATAAACCCAACCCTCACTTTTAATCGTGAAACCTCGTCACGACTTCTCGGTGGTCGTGATTAAATATGTGTTTAAGAAAAGCATGTTTTGTGTTAAAGCTCATGTTTGAATTAGCAAAGGTAGACATTGTAGCTGCTCTGTGTGTGTGTGTGTGTGTGTGTGTGTGTGTGTGTGTGTGTGTGTGTGTGTGTGCGTGCGTGTGAGTGCATGGGTAGCATGGACTCCGGCTCAGACAACCTGCCAGGAAAAAAGCAGGCTACCTCATTATCATGGAAAGTCTGAAGTCATTCAATATAGCATTGAAGTGAATAGGGGGAGAAAAGGGTAGGAGGGGGATGTGGGGGGAGGATGGGTGAGAGAATGGGGGGAGAAGAGGGTCGGAGAGGGGAGGGAGGGGCTGGTGCAGATCAGATCGAAACTTGTACACGAATTTGACAGGGGGGTCTCTAATGTAAAAAATAGGGAGCGGTTCTGTCAATCAGCCAGAAGGAGGTGGAGTCTGTCAATTGGGGGTTTAAGTATAAACTCAGGCACAAACAGAGGGAAGCTGATGGGCAGACAGGCAGACAGGCAGACAGACAGGCAGACAGACAGACAGACAGGCAGACAGACAGACAGACAGACAGGCAGACAGACAGACAGACAGGCGTCTGTGGTAAGAGTTTGTGGTGGTTTGGTTTATCAGGCTGTCAATTGCTTTCAGTCTTTCCATCTGTCTGGGTGCCAGACAGGAAGTCACTCTGTTCCCTGTTTGACTCAACTCTAAACCATCAAGTGTCTCAACAACCCAGCCACTGCTGCTGAGAGGTGTCAATAAGAAACAGGTTACAGGCTACATCTGATTGCTTATGATGTCAGTGTTGTGGGTGGGACTTTACACTGTTGATTGACAGGAGGCCTTCGCTTAGTGTCCAATCCAAGTCCTTGGAGCCCCTTAGAAAGGTATGAGTACGATACCCCCCCCCCCCAACCACAGTTACAGTTCAGCCTGCTTGTTAGGTGGTTTCGTCATTGACAGCTGGGATGTGGTGCTGGACTCACAGGGCAATGGGGATTCTTCTGTACACCGCGGCTCGGCCTAGTTTGCCTGCTAGCTGTCATCCTGCTCGCTAGACTGCATGACAACATGAAGTGTTTTAACCCACCCCGGGACCAATATTGACCAGCGCTGCAGATCTCTTCCTTGAAACGCCTCTGTAAACCTTCATCCGCGTCTGAGCGGTGGTGGTGTTGCTGTCTGGGTGATAGCAGGAAGTGGAGCTAGACGACAGTGCAGAAACAGGAAACATGTGGGTATGCCAAAGCAGTTTGTGTCTGGCTGTGGACATTATCAGACCACAACGGTAGATACTTTGAAATCTACAAAGCAGCAGGATGTCTGAACACTTCTCAAACACCGAAGCCCTCGGTTCTTATCAGATCTGGTCCGCATGGGTTCACTTCCAGTCCACCTCTACTCTTTGAACTTTATTACTTTACTTTATTCTACTCTGTTCTACTCTACCCTGTTCGTTTTTTAAACTATATTCTGATGTAATCTACTCTGCTCTACTATACTCTCGGGTAGTTACTGGTTAGTGTAACATTTCAGTACGATAATAGGTATGATATTTTTCAGTACTTTTTCGACCAATCATTCTGCTCTCCTAACTCCAACACCTGACCACAAAAAAATCCTGAGAAGGAGCAGGAACAACTATGTTAACCAGCAGCACCAGTATGGAGGAGAGCAAGAAATGACTACTAACTATATTGCCTCTCTTTTGTCTCTCTTATTTTTCTCTCTTGCCCCTCTAACCATTCTCTCTCTCTCTGTCTGTTTTCTTCACTCTCCATCCTATACACTATCCTCCCTCTTGTAGTGTCTCTTGGTGTTTTCCCAAGCTGAGAGGGAGATGTCTGTTCTGAACAGGATCATGTTCCACCCAGAGCCTCTGGAGACACTGGCCTGTAGCCGTCCCTCTCTGCTGCCCCAGACGGAGCCTGTAGACCTGTCCACCAGCCACTCCAGGAACCCGCTGCGCTCCCCACCGTCCCAGTCTTCGACTTCGTCATCTTCCTCTTCGTCGCGGCCATTGCTGTTGTCATCCTTGTCGCCCTCCTCAGTCATTAAACCGGTCCTAAAGACATCGTCTGCCGTGGCAGTGCCAGGGCCCGGCTTGGGTCTGAACTGTGTCAGAGGTTATCCCCTCGTTGCCCCCAGCCCTGCCCCTCCCCTCCAGCCCGGCCCCACCCCCCAAGCCCCAGCCCATGGCAACCGCATGCCCGTGTTGGTGTTGCGCCCCACACCCCTGCCCTGCCGTGTGCCCACAGCATCGCCGCTGCCACCCAGACGTCCGTGTTACCAGAGTGATAGCGAGGAAGATGAGCTGCCAATCACAGAGGTGGACGGCGTCCCAGATGTGGGACGACTTATAGCCAGAGTGATGCAACAGTAAGCACCGCCTCCTGGGACACATCACCCAGTCACATCAGGGCTCCCTCTAGTGGCACAACTGAAATTATACCACCAGAATATAAAGTGGGAAAATCTCAATTTGGCATTCATGAATCCCAAACCAGCTCCAATCCCCTACATACTTTCCCAGAGTGCCCCCTGAATTGCCTCCCATCAAAATCAAACAAAACTCTAAGGGTGACTCCCATAGAGTTGGGTATGGGATTCAAAGCCAGATTTCTTTCCATGAACAATATAAACACAGCCTGGATTTCCAGTAGAGGGCAG
Organism: Esox niger; assembly: GCA_016801105.1. Classification (NCBI taxonomy): domain Eukaryota; kingdom Metazoa; phylum Chordata; class Actinopteri; order Esociformes; family Esocidae; genus Esox; species Esox niger. The sequence continues at coordinate 12,166 of JACXGJ010014050.1, read as the reverse complement.
CATAGTTCAATTTAGGACGTAATTCATGATTAACCGTTTTAAAGATGATTTAGCCACCTGACATCTCAGGTGACTGATGAATTGGTGACCGAATGGGTATTTTCTTAATTGACTGGTTGATCGATGGATTGATTGTTTAGTTGATTAACGATTTATTAATGATTTGTTCATTGTTCAAGCTCCATGTTAGCCAGCCATCACCCCAGCCTGGGAGTGTGTCATGTGACCCGTTTAGACTCACCCTCCAGTCAGAGGGTGCGTGCCCGTGGGCGGCTCCACAGGTGTGAGGTTGAAGGATGTAACAAGGAGTACACCAAAAGCTCCCACCTAAAAGCTCACCGACGCACACACACAGGTTTGTCATAGGCGCACGCGAACACACACACACGCGCGCGCGCACGCAGTCAGTGAAGAATGAGACCAAGATCTCTCTCGTGTGTTTTTCTGTCCCTGTCAAATTCAAACGGCTGTTTGGCAGGAAAAACGTAAATATTGACGACGCGTCAATGTATATAGGATTTATTGTAATACTATTATAAAACAATAAATACTGATGAGATAGACACTATATTATTTTTTAAATATTATTACTAATTCATTGTTTCATAAATAATTCATACATGCGTTGAATATATTTAAAAACCGAATGCAATAAATAATAAATGTTTAATAATATCGGTAATATCGGTCTCCTCTCCCTCACTGTTTCTGGTCTAGGGGAGAAGCCTTATCGCTGTACATGGGACGGATGCCGGTGGTGCTTCGCCCGATCCGATGAGTTGACCCGTCACTACAGGAAACACACCGGAGTGAAGCCCTTCAGGTGTGGCGACTGTGAGCGCTCCTTCTCCCGTTCAGATCACCTGGCCCTGCACAGACGCAGACATGCACCGACCTGAGAACGAGACGGAAGCACGGACTGAGGAACGTCGGTTTTGAATAGGCTATACGATACTTTGCACAAATCTGTGGGCATTTGGGATAGATGAGAAACGAGCCATGGTTTGAAAAGACTCAGTTTTGAAAAGACTCAGTGTTATCTCCTTTCATTGTGTAATATGCTCATTTCAGTGCCGTCTCAATAGTTACCAATCTGTTAAACTGTGAATAAATTGTATCCTAAAATCCACGTGTAATTCTTGAAGTTAAACTAATCTTAACTGATCTATTTTTGTCTGGTGCTGTAGAAGATAACACAGTTTAGAACTGTGGGTGATACCTACTCCGTTCACGTCCAGTGAACTGACACGTTAACCGTTTCAGAGCACAAAATGATTCCAAGATAGTCTTAGAAACAGAAAGCATTGTACGCTAAACAGTAACTGTACACGGGTTGAACCGGTTCGAAGCACATTTGTGGCTGACATGTTTTTCTGTCAAAATAATGTTCTTGTCTTTCGTCCGTTACACACAGCTGTTGGGGTATTTCTGCGTATGATTATAAAAGGTGATTGTCCCGGTCGTAGGTTAACAGGAGCTGGAAGCACGTTGAAACAATTCCGTCAAGAAACTCTTCGGTGAAGACTTGATATCTCCACAAGGAGGCAGCGCATCCATAATTGCCAGCGCCACCATAAGCTCACCCGAAATTGGAGGAGCGACTTACAGGAGCAGTTAGGGTTTAGTGTATTTTTCAGGGGCTCCTTAGCAGATTATTCTCTATGTCGGCTCGTGGATTCAAACCAGCCGCCTGATTCCACCTCTAATCTGTCTATCTGACGTTTTTGTAGGGAAACAGTAAGCCGGAGCTAACAAGCCAGACACGTTTTGTAAAGTCTGACTTTTAAGCGCACCCTTGACAACCTGATTCTTAACCCTGTCATGCCAGTTGCCTGATACAGGGGCAACTGGCATTCTAGCCACATAACAGCTCAGAGTACTTACTGGGACAAAAAGTGTGTTAGCATAAACATGGCAATTGAAAGCTTCTGGCATTTTAAGGTTGTCCCTTTGGTTGGACTAATTGATATCAGCCCTTAACTGTTGAACAGGGAGAACGTGTCCCTGTTATTTTTTAGTTTGTTGTTGTTGTGTTATTATCATTGTCATCATGTTGTGTTTTTTGTGTGATCATGCAGATTTCTATGACTGCAATCTTCATGCTGTTGATGAACAAATTGACCTCTGACTTGCTAAGTGGCTGGTTGGCTGACTGACCGAATGGCTGGTTGGCTGAATGACCGAATGGCTGGTTGGCTGACTGACTGTGAAGGAACCAAAAACCGATTCAGTGAATGTGACTACAGAGGGATAAGAAACACCTTCTGAAAATATTTTCTCAGCGTCAGTCCAAACAGGCAGTGGAATGGTTTTCCTATCACCTCTGGGGTAGTAATCAAAACACACACACACATATGATACAAACACACACAGACACACACAAACACACACACAATCCAAACATGCTGACTATTGAGAAGAAACAACACTCCACCACAGAAGAAAATGTTTGTTGACAAGACACAGAAACAGAGAAGAAAACATGTTCCTTATTTGCTTTTACAGATCCCACTCCCTATTCCTTGTTCTCTCACTCTCTCATTCTACCACTATCTGTCTTACTCATTTTCTTGCAATTAAATTCAAAGGGCTTTATTGGTAAGGGAAATATTGGTTTACATTGCCCAACCATGTGGGAAAAAGATGTAGGAGTGACAGCAGGCCTTCCCAGGGAGAAGAACGGAGATCTATAAGTTACAGCAGGCCTTCCCAGGCCGGGGGCAGAAGCATTACATTGTCTGCAAACAGTAGACATTTGACTTTGCTTCCAAGTGCTGCAAAATGTAAAATGTTGTACTACCTTCGCCAATTAAGCACTATAAATAAAACTACAATGTAATCACAAATTTACTTTTACTACGGTGTCCACCCATTTGGTTTAAAGTAGAACTTTAAAACCTGTTAGAAACCTAATGGGGAGATTTAAGTCAGATCCATACAAAACAAGCTGAATCTTTGAATCTGTCTGTTTGACTCCTGGTAGTTTCATAGATGGGACTAGCAGCTCTCTGCAAGGTTCACTGTAAAATCTTAACGTCTGTATTTCCAACCTGGAGAAGGTCCAGCGCCCCAGGCCAGGTGGGCTCAGAGATGCCAGGGGATGTTCTCATCCCTTCATCTTCACTGATGCTTCTTCGACAGAAGAGGCACAATGTTTGTTCCTACTTCATGACATTAAAAACACGGGGGAGAAAATGAGAGAAACACAAAGGCAGAGTGGGAGACAAAGAGAGAGACTCAAAAGGTTTTGTGTCATATGGGAGTAACTATTAAACTCTGCACGTTACCAACAGTCAGACAGACTCCATGTCTCTCATCTACTCCCATTATCAGCCCACACACTCCATTAACACTGAATCACACACAAACACACACACACACACACACACACACACACACACACACACACACACACACACACACACACACACACACACACACACACACACACCCGTGATTATCTTTATGACTCTCTTTTTATGGCAGCTCCTGACTCATTGCCTCTTCTATTGTGATCATCTTCATCATGGAGGACAGCGTGGAGATTTTTCAAATGAGATCTGTCGATGCTGAGGCAATAGGCCCATATAGCATCCTTCATTCTCTATGTAGCACAAGAGCACTAAGAAATAAGGAAATGACAAGGGAAAGGGGACGCAATTTAGGATGCAGTTTGACCAGAGATGATCAGGACGAGACATTATGGAATTATAATCGTAAAATCTAATAGGACACAAACATTCAGTGGCTGCAGCATTGGTCTGCCAGCTAATGTTTTATAGGGAATGTTTTACAAAAATGGGTTGGCAACAATCTGCTTGGTGATGGTTTGCAGGGCAGACAGGCCAGGACATGATTCGCTGCAAAATCTGGTAGGCCGGATGAATGAACCTCTGTAACGTCAAGCAGGCCAGATGAATCAACCTCTGTAACGTCAAGCAGCCCAGATGAATCAACCTCTGTAACGTCAAGCAGGCCAGATGAATCAACCAATTTAACGTCAAGCAGGCCAGATGAATCAATCAATGTAATGTCAAGCAGCCCAGATGAATCCACCTCTGTAATGTCAGGTAGGCCAGATGAATCAACCTCTGTAATGTCAGGTGGGCCAAATGAATCAATCTCTGTAATGTCAGGTAGGCCATATGAATCAACCTCTACCATATGTCGGTTGGCCAAATGAATCAATTTCTGTACTGGCGTGGTAGCGTGTGAGCAAAACAAATAAATTCGGAACGCAAACAAAACAATAATGAGAAGGAAGTGCCGTCCTTATATGTGTGTGGTTTCCGGAGAGGAGTGGCCAGTAGCCATTGTTACACTCTGGAATGTTTATGATTGGCTGTATGATCCCACTCCTATGAGACCTGTCATAAAGTTACTTTATGTGTGCGTCGTTTAATGTACATCAGATGTCTGATTGAAGAGGCCAGATGGATCCCTTTACACACCGATTGTGTAGGCGAGAGCAGAACTAATTATTTGCAGGAATGACAATAATCATCAGCATCATGACTTGAGTTGTGCAAAGTGGTGTAAATGCAGATTTACCTGAGACATTTCTCAATGTCACCCGTCCCTCTGCGCTCCCTCACGGCCTCTCTAAGCCTCAGTCCCTCACCAGCGTTCTCTCCTCATCTCAACCGTTCCCTCCCATCCCTCGACCGTCCCTCCCACCCGGCTGGCGCTGCCCGGGGGCTTTATCATGACATGGTCACTGTCAATGGGGACGCCTTTTTAAATGACTGGGACGTTGATATCTCACCCACCGAGGATTCCTTTACACTTCTCTGTGAGGCAGAGAGAAAGGGTGAGCAATAAGAAGGGGAGGCAAGCAGGGAGAGAGGAGAGAGAGCTCCTGGGTGAGAGAGGAGAGAGAGCTCCTGGGTGAGAGAGGAGAGAGAGCTCCTGGGTGAGAGAGGAGTAAGGGTTCTGCTATGCCCTTGCACATCTCTGTCATGTTTCCTGCCTGACAGTGAGTCACCATCTTTCTCTCTCTCTCTCTCTCTCTCTCCGACATTCAGTCAGGGCTGAAAATCAGGAAAAGAAATGCACGTGTCATATAATTTGGCACGCCTGTCCGTTCTTTTGTGTTAAATTGCGCAAGCTGAATAATAATGTGTAGCATTTTGGGATTCCACTTGTCTTGTGGAGGCTGCTTCGGTTGAACACTCCCTAGAAGGGGCCACTGGAAGGTCTATTCAGCCTCCTACACCCTTGGTCATGTTCCCTCAGCTTTGGGACACTGGTGTAAATGGCGAAGGCACCAGTTAACGTGCAAATGGCGAGATAATGTGACCTCATGATTACTTATAAAACCTGGACATGACAGGCTGTATAAAACCTACATCTACTACCAGACTGGTGTTACTGTAATAAACCTACATCTACTACCAGACAGGTGTTACTGTATTAAACCTACATCTACTACCAGACTGGTGTTACTGTATTAAACCTACATCTACTACCAGACTGGTGTTACTGTATAAAACCTACATCTACTACCAGACTGGTGTTACTGTATTAAACCTACATCTACTACCAGACTGATGTTACTGTATGAAACCTACATCTACTACCAGACTGGTGTTACTGTATGAAACCTACATCTACTACCAGACTGGTGTTACTGTATGAAACCTACATCTACTACCAGACTGGTGTTACTGTATAAAACCTACATCTACTACCAGACTGGTGTTACTGTATTAAACCTACATCTACTACCAGACTGGTGTTACTGTATTAAACCTACATCTACTACCAGACTGGTGTTACTGTATTAAACCTACATCTACTACCAGACTGGTGTTACTGTATAAAACCTACATCTACTACCAGACTGGTCTTGTTACTGTATTAAAATATACCACTGTGAGATGGGAGAGCCCCCAATTTCAGGAATGCTTTTACTATTAAGAATCACACACGCTACAACACATGGGCCCAAGATGAATAAGGTAAATTATCCAGATATGTAGTGTACGTTAACATTGGTATTCTCGGTTTGAATGAATCCAAGCTCTGTTGTTCAATAGCAGATGTCTTAGTGGGAAATGGAAAGTTCTCTATGTGGTGACAGAGGCCATAATGCAGGGTCAAAACCTGGGTCGGAACCATCCAGAATATGGAGACAATGTAGTGATGTGTCCCATCTGTAATATTTTAGTCCAGACCCTGGAGGGAAGAGAGACAGCCCACATAGTGGTGGACACACACACACACACACACGAACACACACACGCTAAAATTTACACAGCCCACATAGTGGTGGACACACACACGCTAACTAACACACGCTAACACTCACACAGAGCCCACACAGGTCAGTGGTGGAGGAGAGCAGGAGGTCATCAGAACAATGAAGGGCTATGTAGTTATGGTATGATGTGAGACAGACAGCATCTAGAGGATTATCACACAGAGATTATTATGAACTCTGGTCTTCATGAAAACTAGAACGACACCTAGAGAGAATACATCTGGCAAAGAGGAGCAGGGAGGAGAAAAAGAGAGAACATAGACGAGGAGCAGGGAGGAGTGGAGAGAAGAGAAAAGAGAACAAAAGGAGCCGAGTAGGGGATGAGTGGAGCAGAGTGATGAAACGGTGAGGAGGAAAGGATAGAAAAGGAGAGCAGGAGAGGAAAAGAGAAGGAAGAAGAGCACTGGAGAGAGGGAGAAGGAGAGGAGCATGGGAAAATGTTTTGCTTATAATGAACCTTTGGGAGAGAAGAGGAACATTAGAGGCGCTAGTATGGTGGTCCTGGACCATCTGACACACAGCACTCACAGAAGAGGCCATTTCCTCAACCAGACTGCTGCCTGAGGAGGGGTCTGCGTAGAACCTAACCCAAACGGGTCAAAGGTCATCCACTGTAGAATAGAGAAACACGATTTAAGGAAGATACACTTCATCCTGCCTTTTACACACACACACACACACACACACACACACACGACAAGCCAGCATTGGTTACCCACAACACACCTGTATTTACACACACAAAGTCTGACTGCCTTTCTTAAGTTTCCAAGTTCACCTTGCCTCTTCAGTTTAACCAAAAATATGTTTTACAAGTGTGTGACAACAAAGTGCCATGTAGATATCTGCCGCTAGGTTCCTGCCATGTAGATCTCTGCCACTAGGTTCCTGCCATGTAGATCTCTGCCACTAGGTTCCTGCCATGTAGATATCTGCCGCTAGGTTCCTGCCATGTAGATCTCTGCCACTAGGTTCCTGCCATGTAGATATCTGCGGCTAGGATCCTGCCATGTAGATCTCTGCCCCTAGGTTCCTGCCATGTAGATCTCTGCCGCTAGGTTCCTGCCATGTAGATCTCTGCCGCTAGGTTCCTGCCATGTAGATCTCTGCCGCTAGGTTCCTGCCATGTAGATCTCTGTCGCTAGGTTCCTACCATGTTGATCTCTGCGGCTAGGTTCCTGCCATGTAGATCTCTGCCGCTAGGTTCCTGCCATGTAGATCTCTGTCGCTAGGTTCCTGCCATGTAGATCTCTGCCGCTAGGTTCCTGCCATATAAATCACAGCCGCTAGGTTCCTGCCATGTAGATCTCTGCCGCTAGGTTCCTGCCATATAAATCACAGCCGCTAGGTTAAGCCATGTATATCTCGGCCACTAGGTCCCTGCCATGTAGATCTTGACTGCTAGGATCAGCCATGTAAATCTCTGCAGCAAGGTTCTGCAAAGTTGATCTATGCAGCTAGGTTCTGCAATGTTGTTCAATGCAGCTAGGTTCTGCAATGTTGATCTATGCAACTAGGTTCTGCAATGTTGATCAGTGCAGCTAGGTTCTACTCATTGCCCAACAGGCACCTGGTTTTATAAAAAACAACACGCTAATCGCCATGTCTCTTACATATGTCCCTCTTGCTCAATCTTTCGTTCAATAAATGACAAAGGAAATAATATATCATTTCACATTGCCAATGCAAGTAGAAAATAAGGAAGATATAATACACAAACAAATAAATGTAAAAATAAATGTAAAAATAAGTGTAAGATTCGAAGTTGGCCAGCTTGCTGGATAGTTAACTTGACTCAACGTTGCTAACATTGTTACTTGCTTGTCTCTAAGCAGCCAGCTAGCAACACAAACATGAAGTGCATGTCCAACATTTTATAATGACTAGCTAATTCATTGTAATACTTACAAATATGACTTTGAATATCATCTAAATGTGTTGATAGAGGACAATAACACGCTATATAATAGAATATTCAGCATAATCAGGTTATTATAAAGTTTGGATCGCCACAACCTTAAAGGGGAAGATGACAAAGCCACATTTTCATTCATATGTCGGCTAAATGCGATCGTGGCCGATGCTCTTTTGACACTTCCGGTTTGAAAAGGAATCCCACCCGGTCAGTAATTGCTATTCTGTCGGGAAGCAAAATGTATACATTCTCAGGAAAATATTAGTTTTTCTGAATTGCTAAAACAATAAACCCCATTCTCGGAACCAAATTCTCAGTGGCCTAAACCCATTTCTGAATCAGTCACTCGTTTGGCAAAACCTAAAACAAGTTCAGGTAGTTACACACAATATGCAAATTGCAGTAACTCTGTTTGCAAAACTCTAAACACATTCTCACTCACTAAATCACATTTCACACTGTGATGCACCTGTGTTGCAAAATGGTAAACACAGGCAGCAAAAGTTAAACACAACTACAACACAGTGTTCATCATTTATACACAATGACTCAAAATAGAGTATGTATCAGAGGTGGTGGACGAGGAGGAAGAGTACGTGTCAAAGGTGGTGGATGAGGAGGAGGAAGAGTATGTATCAGAGGGGGTGGAGGAGGAGGAAGAGTATGTGTCAGAGGTGGTGGACGAAGACTCAGCATACTCCTCTGGCTGGACTTTGCAGTTGCACAACATTTGTGATTTTATCAAAAGGTGTTTTTTATTTAGAGTAATTAGATTATTAGGCTTTTACAGTAGACAACTGTATTTTTATACCACTGCTGAATATCCAGACATTCAATACTGTATGACTGGTGGTAGCTTCATTATTCAATATATTCACTGAACTACATTGTGATTGTTAGATTTTTTTATTGCAAAATGCGTTTAATATTTCAAAACAAAATAAATCTGTAACTACATGCCCTGGGTGTGGTGTTCTCTGTTTTTTATGTGGCGTCTAATGAATGCTCTGTAGTGTTTACATATTGACTGGCTGCGTGTTTTATCTGAAAGCATTGTTTGATTTTATGAACAGATTAAATGGTTTTGAGGTGAGCAGTAGATTTTTACAGAAGAGTCAGGGGTTTTGTGAATGTAGTTTTAAGATTTGGATCTGTGTTTAAAGTTTTGAGAAAATGGGTGAGGGTCTCAAGAAATGTGTATTAGCAATTGGGAAAAACTGTATCTCAGGATTAGCGACGACTTTACAGATCTTTCTAATTAAAGGGAGGATGAGATGAGGATGAGAAATAAAATAGTCCAGCAGAGAGAGCAAAAGAGAGATAACATTGCAGATCTTGTTTAACATTTGTTTTTGAACTGACACGAGGACACAAAAACATGACACGTTATTTTGCGTTTTAACAATATGTTTCTCGTCACTTCTGTCCTATTGAACTTTTCTTGGAATTCTAGTGCGTTGACTGTGTTGAATTAACACTCGCCAGAACAGGTTGGCCCGAAGACTCACAACCCTGGATTTACAATATAAAGCCCAACAACAACAAGGTGTGTCTCCTCAGAAAGACCACTACTGCTGTTATCTATAACGCTAATCACCGCTATCGCGGAGCCACTACAGCTTTCTGCAAGTTAATCATTATAAATCCATTAGTCTAGAACTCACCGACCTGAGAGTCTAATCTCTATTTAACAAATTACTGTTGTATCTGTCAGCATAGAGGCCTGATTACTGTCATAAGTGTATAGTCTTCGAATGGGCTGGGCTATACATTAGCTGTATGTAGAGGGAGTTGATATATGAGGGTAAATAACCCGGGTGAATGGTTGTATGTATGGGCATTTATCAGCATTTTTTCAGTAGTGATAAGGATAAAACCTCACTATTTAGCTGTCACTGCTGAAGAAAGCGAGATTACCTGTGGTTTCTAAAACTTGCACATGAAAGAAAATAGATTTTATGTATCATTATGACATTTACCGAAACAGTATCTGATAGTTTAATGGTTGATTAGTTTGGACTTTGAGCAAAATCTTATCCCAGTTCTATAAACCGAGTAGAATTGCATTTTTCTAAGAAAATAATTTACTCAAAGTTGCGTTGAGGGATATTTACAGTGTCTAGAAGATTAACACCCCCTTCAACGTTTGCACGTTTTCATTTTGTTGTCATGTGCCTCACAGTTTCATACATTAAAAAAATATATATATTCTGAAACCATCCAAAATATAGTATGGTTCATTCACCCGAAGTAGCAGAATTATTAGCGCAGGAGTAACCCAACACATTTAAAGCACGTTAATCAGCCTGTGTTGTAGCAATTTACATGGTTAATGTTAGTTGTTTACAAATCAAACACTTTACCTTGATCACCAGTAGGCTACTTTTTATACGAACGCTACCCTAGCATCTAAAATATATGTAAATATATTGCTTTAGTGTTTCTTTTGTATTATATTTTTAGTATTCATATTTCAGTAGTAAGATTTTTAGTGATTAAATCTGGAATACATATATATATAATTCGTGGCAAAACCGCTTTTTGAAGGTTGCTGGAAATTATTTCTACCAAGTTAGTTAGCTAGCAGTGCATTTCAATTTGAATACTCCACCTCATTTAGATGAGATCAAACTAAACTGAACTATGGCTCAGCGAATTGGTACGCTCCTTACCAGAGAGAACTCCTGTATGTGTGTGCGTGTGCGTGTGCGCGCGTGCGGGAATGAGTGCCATGGGATGGGTTATTCAGGGTCCTTTATTATTCTTATTTTGAAACCAAAGGTATTAGAGTAAATAGCGACAGCAGATACATTAGATTTAGCAAAAAAACAGGGTAGATGCATTTGATACAGTAAAAACATTAAAACAGTAGATAGACAGTAGAGACCTACAGTAGAGTCAGCTGCAACAGTAGTCAGTAACTACAGATGATTGTCTTTTTACTCTGATCGCACTATAGCACTCAGTTCATCAAGTTCAAGTAAATAAAAACTGAGACTGATGGACTGAGGCGTGGAGATGTGTGTGTGTGTGTGTGTGTGGGGGGGGTCTTTAAGAGCATTTCCTAAAACATCCCCACCAACATGATGTGATCCAGCCAGCGGAGGTCTCAGTCCAGATGTCACAGTGATGATATGTAAAAATCTACAACCAAAGATTCTGACAGTTGCTGTGTGTGTATGTTTCAAAACAGACATTACAAGACAAGTTGTATGTCCTGAATTATGGTTTCTTGGTAGCAGGTTGTCCCTGCCACAATCCCTTGGTAACAACCTTTTAGTAGTTCAATTTTAATTATCAGTATGTATTCACTGTCCCCCAGCCCAGTTGTGCTGGGGGGGGGGGTGTATAGACATTACATCCACACAATTCTAGTCAAGCATTTGTTTTGCAAACGTCAGAGGTCTTAACCTGTCTTAACCTCTCTAACCTGTGAACACATATTTTCTTTTAATCTTCTCTTTACCTTGCTTGGAGAATAAAAATAAATAAAAAACCAAACCAACAGCTTTTTTCGTAGACGCCTATTCATTTATCAGGAACACTCTAAACAACATTACTCTTATTATAGAAACCAAGGTGAAGCAGACTGGTTCTTCTGGTGCCCTTTGGTACTGAGTCACTATTTTTACACCACTTCTCACCCTGTAGGTGTGGTTAGTGTATCCAGACAAGAAGGGTCAACTCCTGAAGAACAACTGAGATTTCAACCAGCACAATAGTTAACTCTCCTATTTACACAGAGACCAGGCCTCCCTAAAAACAATCATCCATAAGACTGGTGACACACACACACACACACACACACACACACGTATAGATTGGAGTTAAAACCTTCGAGGAATAAAGATTAGCAGGAAGCAGCCAGGCTTGAGGAACATCATAGCCTCGGGGTCACCAACCCCAACTTTAAGCAAATAGTTCTCCTCCCTTGTTGGCCACGATTCCCCCAGTGCCGATCTCCGTCTTCAGTTTCGCTAACAGCCAGC
>JACXGJ010014049.1:0-15411 GCA_016801105.1 Esox niger | reverse complement strand
ATACACTATACTCTTCTCTATACCAGACCTTTAGTTATATACACTATACTCTTCTCTATACCAGACCTTTAGTTATATACACTATACTCTTCTCTATTCCAGAGCTCTAGTTATATACACTATACTCTTTACTATTCCAGAGCTCTAGTTATATACACTATACTCTTCACTATTCCAGAGCTCTAGTTATATACACTATACTCTTCACTATTCCAGAGCTCTAGTTATATACACTATACTCTTCACTATTCCAGAGCTCTAGTTATGGATGCTATACTCTGCTCTATTCCAGATCTTTATTGACAGACGATATACTCTGCTCTATTTCAGACCTCAAGTTACGGATGCTATATTCAGCTCTATTCCAGACCTCTAGTTACGGATGCTATATTCCGCTCTATTCCACACCTCTAGTTACGGATGCTATATTCCGTTCTATTCCAGACCTTTACTCTGCTTTATCCCAGAGCATTAGTGACCAACAATATACTCTGCTCTTTTCCAGAGCTCTCCGGTTAGACTTGTGTTTGCTCTATACTGTTCGTATTCCTTCGTGCTTCCATATATTGCAGTACAGAATATTACTGTGGTGGTCTTAAGGTCACAATGTGACATTATGTGGTATCTGATTATAAAAGTATTACAGCATTGTTTTCCCTCTCTTTCTATGGCACTGCCAGGACAATGTTAGTTGATGTTAGTGCTCACAGCAGCACAACATGAATGTACAATTATCCTCAAGTAAGGCCTGTATGACAGAAGCCAATCACTTCTGTCTGTAAGCTCAAGTCGTTTGTTTCAAGCATACACAGTCACTGATGTGGGTAGTTGCTTGTTGATCCCAGCATACTCTTATGATTGACTCACAAGTACATAGAAATGCCATGAACAAAAGTAAACATGCTCAATTAATTTATGAGTGGAAAAGCTTTACCATAAGTTTCATTTCATGGCTTTATTCAGAAATTGAAATACATTTACAAAGGATTGCCTTGTTCTCTTCACTTGAAATGTTATGATAGATCTCCTACCATAAAGCTGGACATACTAATAAGAATATTGTTTAAATTGTAGCTCTTGCTATTTAGTTCATTAGATTTATCTTTGCCCTAGTCAAAAGTTGGTTTATCTGGTCAAATCATATTCAATGTATACTGTGTTTTAATTGTAGCGTATTTATATTTTGAACGAATCACAATGTGTCTGATTTGATCGCACGAACATTGGTTTCAGATTATGATGATTTATGAATTCAAGACAGCTATAATTAAATCCTGCCAGTTGAGTATCCTAATTAACGTCTAATGTATCAATCCGTTTAAAGTTATAGGTTACTAAAAATCATACAGCAGATCTAAGTCCTTCATTTGAAGCAGCAATGGGCTAGCTGTATTAGTAGCCTAGTAGCCTGATGGGCCTTGGCCCGCAACAAAAGGAATATAGTCCCACGTTATCTCTTTGTTCACCAAGTGCCGCTGGCCTGCTATAATAAACAGAAATATATAAAACGCAAAACAGCAATAAATATTTCGCTGTCATATCTGGGTTCCCAGTGAGCCGTTGACGCGCTGTGGAGAGAAGCTTTACTCAAACATCTTGCAATCAAAAGCGACTGCTGGTCGTTTTCAGCGAGGAGTTCAAGAGTTTCACCGCTGAGCCGTGAAATGAGGAGGAACAGCTGATGTAGCGCCGAGGCAGCAACAAACAGCCTGGCTTCGACCTGTGCAGGGAGGGTGGGGGATGGGAGTTTTTCTTTCACACTGGGACCAAAAATCCGCCTTTTAAGTCCACAAAACCCCCAAATCTTTCTTTTTAGAACGCTTTTTGACTACGTGTGAATGAGGTTTAGGGATTTATTGTGGGCCCTTTAACAAGTAGGCCTAGCACAGCATGTAACTTTATCGATGTTAAACAAAACAAGACTCAATTGACCAACGGTTCCCTTTAGGACGCCTGGCAGAAAACGGTTGTTGAACCTTACACTCCCTGGGGTTTTGAGCGCTACATTAATATGCTCAATTGAGTTGTCTACAGCTCGAGGCAAGGGCACAACATGAATAAGTAACTTCCTTAAGTGTCGATGGAGGGGAATGTCTGTCCGCGCAGCAAACGCATGAACACTGAGTAGTTACTGTTTGAGCAAGTAGTTCAGCGCTGTTGCTGTCCAAGGTGCTACTTCTATATTCTGACTAAACTCTACTCCACGGCCTCCTGGGTTTTCAACACTTGCTGTGTTTCACAAGTGGAAATTATATTGTAATATGTATTTGAGACATCTTTTACAATATTTTAGAAAATCCCACACGCTATTCGGCGGTGTTATTTCTTATACATTTGTTTTTAAATTAGCCTTGCCTTCTTCCTGGTCTACTCTCCTGTTGTGTTTCTACAGGGCTGATTTGAAAAGCAAAGCAATGCCATATCTCTGCCTCACATCAACTCTCAACTCACATCCTCCCCGTGCACGACCCACACAGATCCACTCTGAAGTATTGATTGGACACTAGCGCCCGAGCTCGCGTCGGTCTGAAGCCATATGCAGAAACGGCAACTCCTGATTGGTTACATCCGCACCCCCTCGTGCAGCACACGCCAGAGGAGCTCCAATCACGGCTTGACTTGTGTGCCTTGGAGGAGGGAGGACGCGGGAGGGAGGGGGAGGGAGACAAATCCTTGAGAACAGGGTGAGGGGTGTCAGATTAGAAAAAGGAGAAATGTATTTGTGTGAGCAAAACGTCACACTCGCTACTTGCTGTTAGCTGTTAGCTGTGACCCGTTTCTCTCTGAGAACAAAATGGCTAACTCCTCCTGTAGAGCAGCCTGTTTCTGATGATGCGTACTAACTTTAGCGTGTTGTTTATTTTTGTTATTTTCTACTTTGAACTGATATTTTTTATATTAGTTAGAAAGACAAAAACATATATAGAACAATGTAGATTGCAAATCCAGCAGAAAATTTTGATAACTCCCTTGAACAACTGCCTAATTATTACATGAATTGTAATTCATGCGATTTCAATTATTGCATACAATTATTACGACTGTAAAGAAAAGATGTGAATCCTTGAGTCAACCTGATCAGAAGAAGGGCACTGTCCAATGAATAGGGTGCATTTTATTTATTTAAAGTTGATCAATAAGAGAACTCAACCTTTAAATGACCTCACCTCAGCTTGGTGGTTCTCGTGAGTAGATTGACAGATAGGCTTCACGACCGCTGTGTATAATGTTACTTTCCTGTAGTCATGTCATTCTGTAAACACTGCCCATTCACTTTGCTTTACCGCAACAATTATGGATAATCTGTCAATTGAACCTGGTAGAACCTATATAGACATTCACATTTTCACATGCTGCTTTAAACAAGCCACACTGGTTAATAAATAAAAAAAACTATCTCCATGAAATCAGTATACAGAATGTCCCTCGCAGAATGTTAAATTAAAGAACGGCCTAGCAGTGAATTCACTTTTCAATCAACCCTTTAGTAACAATAGACTGCAACATCGCCTACATAACAATGGGCCTCCTATTATATTAGAAAGGCAAAAGCTGGTAAACAGAAAAATGCACTATACACTTGTGTACATTCTTGAACAAGCCCTGCACTCGTGCACATTATTACTTAGCTATCGTTGCAATAATGTGGACTGCCTGTGTGTCTTTTCAAGAGTGCGCATGACTGAGTGTATGCTTGTTTGATAGAGGGGGAGAGAAAGACAGACGAGGGTAGAGTTCGGTTCTTCTTTCACTGCTCCATCCGGGAACTTTCGAATTAGCATTGACAGCCGAAGCGCAACTTTTCCCCAGGCAAAGTGAAATCAAGCCGCGCACTCGGACAAAATATAGTCCCCACTATTCAATTCAAAATTATAGAAAGAAAACGATATCACATGTTTGGATCGGATGCGTCGAAGCGACGTAATTTTTGGACTGGATCAGTCCAGGTGCTGAAATCTTTCCGCCGTCTTTGGAGCACTTTGCACAGTGGCGTAAAGTGAGTGATGAGTCCTCTACATAGCAAAGAAGCGAGAACTTGCTTTGCAGCCTGAGTAGTTCTTCTTTCGATTGTTATTGTCGCTTTAAACAAATATTTAATTCACTTTAACTTCACGTTGATTACATTGAAAGTGGGATAAAGTGTTTTTGGAGTCGGAACATGGAACTACAAGGCCTACAAGAGGCGTTGAAAGTAGAGATCCAATGTCATCAGGTAAAATCAAACATCGTATTATTCTACCCTTATTGGTCTTTTGAACGAGTGAGAGCGAGAAAATCTGAGGGGCATCAAACGTGAGATGATTGTATTCCGAGCGAGAAAATAAGTATGTGCTCTGCTATGTTTAGCTTTTATGTTTGGTGACGCCATAACATGCACTTTCAGATGCGAGTCGGCTACTTTTCAGAGTAGTTTGGTAGTGTCGTGGGTCTGTTTTGAGCAACAAGAATTGGGAGTAATAATGCGGTGGAGCAGTGTGGCGAGCAGAACGCGACCTGAATATTTATGAGGTGCTAGAAACTGACTCGGTCTATGCTCGCTGCTTTGTTCCCATTTACGTACTAAACTTGAAACACTTTTCTAATGACTGTTTCGTTCTTTTTCCGTTTAGAAACTAGTTGCACAGATGAAGCAAGATCCGCAGGTAAATGTCTATTTCTGAAGCCTTGCAGTCGTCCTCTAGACTAAGCTAGTTGAATTGGGAGTGTGGCAGGAAACTTTATCAGTATAAATCTCGTCTTTTCATTTAACCCTCTTTCCTTAGCGACGATTCCACCTACTTCAATGTGACTTTGGTTTATAACGCAACGACATAAGTTTTCTAGGAGTAGACGTTGAGTGTATTCTTGTTTGGCTACATCTGGTGTTTTGGTGCTGTTTATTATCATTTTATTACACTGATAATGTTTTGTTTAATTGTAGGATGGAGAGCTTAAGAAACAACTACACGAAAGGCACGCCAGAATAACAGCCCTAAGCGAAAAACAAGTAAGAACCCATGCATATATTTGCTTTTTTATAAGTTAATATAAATTACCTTTCATGTCACGGCGTAGCCGTATATTGTCTGAGACCGTTATGTTCGGGACAATGAGCTGATATAAAATGTTCTAAAGTAACGGAATGTATTTAGTATTCGCACCGCTAAAGTCGATATGTGGCACAAGTCCACAACCGTAGCAGGTGATTCTGTCCCAATACTCTAAGTTGTGTAACATGAAATGTTGAAAAATTTAGCGTCCATTTTGAGTAAGTCGACATGTTTCAGGAGAGAAAGAAATGATATGCTGAAGTATCCCGTCTGTTGGCTACTTTTTTACACATTAAGCGTTAAGTTTTAACTAATATGACTACGCATAGATAATCATCGCCGAATGATTACGTTTGTTTTTGTTCTCTAAATTGACTTTATTTGTTACTTTATAGCCAGTCTTGGGCTATTATTTCTTCTTGGTCACATGACGGTGAAGGTTGCTTTTGATTCGATCCCAGCTTACACTTTCACTTTTTTACTACATCTCGTATTAAACGTTAACCAAGATTAACTTTTGGCTTCCAGTAAGTCATTAAAGTTATAGGTGTGTATTAATAGTTTATATTTTTAAGTGTAGAAAGGATCTCTTGGTTACAGAGGAGCTCTTCCGCCCAGAGCGAGGTGCTATTTTTCAGCACTACTAGCAGACGCCGTAGAACGCTTAAAGTCACAATGCTCGTTCTACTGTGCCTGGATGAATTATGAAGTTACCGAAGGTTCAAAGGAAGACATTATTTACATTGTTAAGTCAAAATATATATTATCTAAGTCAAATTGATTGATGTTGAAGTATGTTTGTTTTGTTATAAAGCGTTTTGCATTTGCGTAAGTTAGATCGATCCCTTTTCCTTAGGAATGCAGTTTTCAGTACTTGAGCACTGAACAGCGCCTTGATTTTTTTTTACCGTTCGCATTTAAACGTTTTAAAACCGAGAGCGAACATGATTTGTGCAGCTTATTTAGTGAAACGATGCTTTTGTTTTTACGTACTTAATTGGCATGAGCTACTTAAGCCTTTGAGAGTATGTATTTGTTGTACTGTTTTCGTATAGCGCTTCAGTTTGGTAGTGGATGCTTCCATTTTGTGCGGTGAAGGGGTGTTGGTTTCTTCCTAACATGGAGAAAAAGTCTGCGGAGTTTCTCCGAGGGGGGATGGGCCCCATTCATGCCGAACATTACCATTTTGATTGCTTTGATGCTGTTTTTGGTGGAGGGGGAGGGGAGAGAGAAAAGAGAGAAAGCCCGAGTCAGCAGTAGCAAAGCCTGGGATGTTTAATCACTGGTTAGGGCCGATTCCCCTTCTTCTATTAGAGGAATATGACCCCTATACTGTTAGGCTGGAGCTTTGCTTCTGCCAGAGACTAGGCTTTTACACTGGTCTCTCATTGTCTTTAGGAAACATTTTGTAGGAGCACTGACAGTACATATCACTTGAGGAATATAGCCTTGTTAACTTTGTTTATGTCGAGGTTTAGCTTTGGATCTAAACAGGATATTTGTAAACATGGTATTTATATCATATTCAGACTATTCTTGCTTAAACTATTGCAAGAAAATACAGTATGATTGTTCTTGCTCTGTAAAATCAAAGGTTTTTATTACAAATACAGTAAAACATAAAAAATAAGTAACTTTCTAAATTAAAAAAAATCACAGCAACATAATAATGTTGACCCAAACATATACACTCTGTATGCCTTACCAGATGTGTCTTACCAGATGTGCCTTACAGAATGTGTCTGTGTCTTACCAAATGTGTCTGTCTTACCAAATGTCTGTTCCCAAATGCCTGTTTCTTTCCAAATGTCTCTTACCAGATGTTTGTTTCTTACCAAATGTCTCTTACCAGATGTCTCTTTGCTTTTAGGCATTTTGCTGCACCTGTTGTATTCTAAGTTATTTTGTGTACACCTGTTGTTTACTAAGCATGTCATGTAAGCAATGGGATTGTAGTGCAAAACACAATTACCTGATATTTCAGCTCCTTGTAGAGTACTTTTCCAGTGACATTTCCTAGCCCATACCAATCCTGTATGGTTTACCTAGCCAATACCAACCCCGTATGGTTTACCTAGCCAATACCAACCTCGTATGGTTTACCTAGCCAATACCAACCTCGTATGGTTTACCTAGCCAATACCAACCTTGTATGGTTTACCTAGCCAATACCAACCCTGTAAGGTTTACCTAGCCAATACCAACCTTGTATGGTTTACCTAGCCAATACCAACCCCGTATGGTTTACCTAGCCAATACCAACCCCGTAGGGTTTACCTAGCCAATACCAACCCCGTATGGTTTACCTAGCCAATACCAACCTCGTATGGTTTACCTAGCCAATACCAACCCCGTAGGGTTTACCTAGCCAATACCAACCCCGTAGGGTTTACCTAGCCAATACCAACCCCGTATGGTTTACCTAGCCAATACCAACCCCGTATGGTTTACCTAGCCAGTACCAACCCGTATGGATTACCTAGCCAATACCAACCCGTATGGATTACCTAGCCAATACCAACCCTGTATGGTTCACCTAGCCAATACAAACCCCTGTATGGTTTACCTGACCAATACCAACCCCTGTATGGTTTACCTAGCCATTACCAACCCCTGTATGGTTTACCTAGCCAATACCAACCTCGTATGGTTTACCTAGCCAATACCAACCTCGTATGGTTTACCTAGCCAATACCAACTCCGTATGGTTTACCTAGCCAATACCAACCCTGTATGGTTTACCTAGCCAATACCAACCCTGTATGGTTTACCTAGCCAGTAAAAACTCTGTATGGTTCCAAACTACTTGTAATATTAGGCAACCTCTTCCAAGTTTGGCATGCAAAACATATCCTAAGACCTGGCCTAAAATTTGCCTAAATACTAGCCTTAAACTAGATTATCTGCTGAACCAAACCACTGTGCAGACGTCTGTATAAAAGGATATAGGCATATATGTTTATACTGGATATTTTATAGAACTTATCTTGACTGATTGGATCTGGAATGTGAGGCAGCCAGACAGTCAATAGTTCAGTCACACAGCTAGTCAGTCAGTCAGTCAGTCAGTCAGTCAGTCAATGAACCAGTGTGAACTGGAGTTTCCCTTTGGTGACTGGCATTGTCTCTATTTCCCGGTCCATCACTGTGAGGCGGTTTGGAACAGCGCTGTTCATACATTCCTTTTGATTTCTGTGAAACTTGACTTGCTCACGGTTACATCATTGAATCAGTCGGTCCTGTCAGGTAAAGGGCTACCCCTGTGGGAGAACAACATGTAAAACCCTCCTGGGTTCCGTCTAGGACCTTCTGTGGAAACGGTTGTACAAGGAACCAAAAAGGTTTTATCTGGAACCCAAAAGTTCTTCAAAGTGTTCTCTCAAGGATTTAGAGGAATAATCATACTGGGTTCTATGTAGAGTCTAGACCACACTACTGCATATATGAAGGTGAGGTCAGGAGGTGTTTCTAAGGATGATGCAGGTGATCGAGTTGGTTGGGTTTTAATGCCAGACATTAACATGGATAAACAACATCACTATGACTCCAGGTAACTAGAAGTGGAGTTTATTGGTATAACTTATTTATCTGGTTTCTGTTGTTACCAAGGCTGCTGTTAGTCAGACCAGAAACTGGGATTATCAGTCTGAACAAACACGCTAATTAATTTACTAATGTGAGGGCATAGCCATTACCTTCTGCTGCTCCGAGTGTTCTACTTACAGCTACACTAACATCATGGAAGTTATGCATGTTCTAACAGAAAAGGAGAGGGAGAGAAACATAGAGAGAGGGAGAGAAACATAGAGAGAGGGAGAGAAACATAGAGAGAGGGAGAGAAACAGAGAGAGGGTGAGAAACAGCTATCATGTTTACTAAAGGTGTGTACACAGACTCAAAGGAAATAAGAAGGATAGGATAGAATGCAAAAGGAAAGAGCACGAGGGTGAGAGGGAGGGAGAGAGAGAGACCAACAGGGAGGAAGGTAGAGTTATGAAGCTTACAGATGTAGCGGGCCAGTGACGGCTGCCCTGTAGCGGGCCAGTGACGGCTGCCGTGTAGCGGACCAGTGACGTCTGCCGTGTAGCGGGCCAGTGACGGCTGCCGTGTAGCGGGCCAGTGACGGCTGCCGTGTAGCGGGCCAGTGACGGCTGCCGTGTAGCGGGCCAGTGACGGCTGCCGTGTAGCGGGCCATTGACGGCTGCCCTGTAGCGGGCCAGTGACGGCTGCCCTGTAGCGGGCCAGTGACGGCTGCCCTGTAGCGGGCCAGTGACGGCTGCCCTGTAGCGGGCCAGTGACGGCTGCCCTGTAGCGGGCCAGTGACGGCTGCCCTGTAGCGGGCCAGTGACGGCTGCCGTGTAGCGGGCCAGTGACGGCTGCCGTGTAGCGGGCCAGTGACGGCTGCCGTGTAGCGGGCCAGTGACGGCTGCCCTGTAGCGGGCCAGTGACGGCTGCCGTGTAGCGGGCCAGTGACGGCTGCCGTGTAGCGGGCCAGTGACGGCTGCCGTGTAGCGGGCCAGTGACGGCTGCCCTGTAGCGGGCCAGTGACGGCTGCCCTGTAGCGGGCCAGTGACCGCTGCCGTGTAAGGGGGCCAGTGACGGCTGCCGTGTAGCGAGCCAGTGACGGCTGCCCTGTAGCGGGCCAGAGACTGCTGCCGTGTAGCGGGCCAGTGACGGCTGCCGTATTGTGTCATGTCCCCTGTAGTGCATCCAGTGTTGTGCAGTGTGCAGTTTTACTATAACTGTCTGTTACTGAGTTGTTCTGATGTTCAGAAAGATTGTTGGTAGAACCTTTCTTATCAGTAGACTTTCATTTGAAGAATTAAAGAGGGAGTCAATTTCCATCCATGCTCTCCAGCTATTAACAATTGCTCATAACAACATTGTTTTATTTGGCAACACAAAGGTTAATCGTGTGTCCTAGATGAGCTTGGGGCCTAGTGAGACACATCCTAGGACTGGGGTCTGGGAGGCAGGGAGGGGACTGGGCATGGGCACAACTTTACTTCTTGGTCTGACATGGGCCTAAAGGCCTGACTTCCTGACAGACACCCAGGTGACACAGAGAGCTGGATGGAGAGGGGGTGTGTGTGACTGGCAGGCAGGGGGCAGGTAAAGGGCAACACATCTCCAGATAGCAGCAGGCTCTCTGTTAAATCACCCAGGACTGTAAATCTCAGGGTTATTGTCTCCTTGCAATCCTCCAGCTCTACAACACCGTCCCAAATCGCATCATATTACCCATATGGTGCACTACGTTTTGACACAAGCCATGGTCTAAAGTCACAAATAGGGCTCTATGTAGGAATTAGGGTGTCATTTTGGACATGTCCTTTCCTAGCCCCTCCAGGCCAATCCAAGCCTTTTGTTTGCCTGTTCCTTTAATCACCGCAGACAAACTGGAAGGCTAGAGGCTGTGTGTGTGTGTGTGTGTGTGTGTGTGTGCGTGTGTGTGCGTGTGTGTGCGTGTGTGTGCGTGTGTGTGCGTGTGTGTGCGTGTGTGTGCGCGTGTGTGCGCGCGTGTGTGTGTGTGCGCGCGTGTGTGTGCGTGCGTGTGTGTGTGTGTGCGTGTGTGTGTGTGTGTGTGTGCGTGTTTCTCTGACTAATTAAAAGCACAACTCCTGCCATGACTCCTCCACTGGGAGAGTTAGGGGATACTTTTTACTGCTACCCATAATGCAGTGCTGGGGAAGGAGATGGGGGATGTCTGTCTTAATTGTCATAGTATAGGATGCTGTAGACTTTAAAGAAAAGTTTAGAGCATTTGCCATTTTTCCATTTGAAGTGTTTCCTCTGTGCTGTCTGTTTCATTGTGTAGCTGTCCAGTGTTTCCTCTGTGCTGTCTGTTTCATTGTGTAGCTGTCCAGTGTTTCCTCTGTGCTGTCTGTTTCATTGTGTAGCTATCCAGTGTTTCCTCTGTGCTGTCTGTTTCATTGTGTAGCTGTCCAGTGTTTCCAATTTTACCTATCTGGTCAAATCCTCCACGGTGCTAAAATACACTTCTCGAAAGAAACGTCGAGCCAGTTAGGGTCAATAGTGCTGTAGATTAAAGACTAAAGATGTTGGATTGTACCTGTTTCGGGACTGACAGGAACAAGTCTTGCTGAAATAGATGTAACTGAGGGTGTCTGTGTGCGAATATGTGCAGGAACAGTAGTTTAGCATTCTTTACTTTTTAATTTTATTTTTCAACATTATCGGAACTTGGACATCAGGGGCAAACTCTATTGTTGCTGTCTCTCAGCAAGGAAGCTAACCCAGATTGATCAACATATCAAGTGATATAAGAGTATTGTGATGGTTGATCTAGTTAATGTTTCTCTTTAAACAGACTACCAGAAACTAACTCATGTTGCCTATTACCAGAAACAAACCCATGTTGACTATTACCAGAAATGAACCCATGTTGACTATTACCAGAAACGAACCCATGCTGACTATTACCAGAAACGAACCCATTCTGACTATTACCAGAAATGAACCCATTCTTACTATTAACAGAAACGAACCCGTGCTGACTATTACCAGAAACGAACCCGTGCTGACTATTACCAGAAACGAACCCGTGCTGACTATTACCAGAAATGAACCCGTGCTGACTATTACCAGAAACTAACCCGTGCTGACTATTACCAGAAACGAACCCGTGCTGACTATTACCAGAAACGAACCCGTGCTGACTTACCAGAAACTAACCCATGCTGACTATTACCAGAAACGAACCCATGCTGACTATTACCAGAAACGAACCCATGCTGACTATTACCAGAAACTAACCCATGCTGACTATTATCAGAAACTAACCCTTCTCTCTGTGGTTCCCTCCCACCCTGTCTCTCCTAACCTCCTCTCTGTGGTTCCCTCCTACCCTGTCTTTCCTTATTTTCTTCTCTTCGTTTCTTTCTCCTTTTCTGTATCTGTATGTTTTCCTCATACTGCAGCCCTGGAAAAATTAAGAGACTGCTGCAACTTTTGCAGTGGTCTCTTAATTTTTCCCAAAACTGTATGTGGGTTTTGTAGCATCATTGTGAAAAAAACTTTTCTAAGAAAAGGTCAGATTTCTCATCCTCCTGACAGCTGCAGTTAGTAAAGCCGTATGCAAGGCTGCCTAAATTAAACTGTCATCACTCTATTACTGTTAATGTTGACTAAATCAGATTAAAAAAAACGGAATCACTTCTGAGTTGGATAGAGGCCGGAGAGGAAAGGAAAAATAAACACTGAGTGAATAAATAAAAACAGATGAGTGATATTGTATTCCTTCATTTGGTTTAATTATACTGACTGTCTTTTCATGTAATGGTTTTAGGACAACAGAAGGTTCTAGACCTGACCTCAAACAAAAATGCTCAATCTCAGTCTCTACTACTTTTGTTAACAAACACCTTTCAAGATTCATAACCCTTTTGTTTTGATGTTTTCCGCCTATGGCTGAATTTATGCTAAGGTTGTTCCGTGTCTGATAATACTACATCAAATAAGAGGTGAGTAAGGTGGAGGTAGGGAAGAGTTGAGCTTCATCCTCTACTCCTCCACAAAGGGCAGGCCTGCTTTCAAAGAGCCAGAAGGTCGATGTTCACAGGAAGCTATATAGCTAACAAAACAACAGAGATGGAATTTAAAACAACTAGTACCCTCTAAAAATACCACTAGCATCTTCTAAACACACAACTAGCATCTTCTAAACACTCAACTAGCATCTTCTAAACACACGACTAGCATCTTCTAAACATACACCTAGCAACTTCTAAACATACAACTAGTATCTCTAAACATAAAACTCGCATCCTCTAAACATACAACTGGAATCCTTAAAAAACACAACTAGCATCTTCTAAACATACAATTAGCATAATCAAAACACACAATTAGCATCTTCTAAACATACAACTAGCATCTTCTAAACACACAACTAGCCTCTTCTAAACACACAACCAGCCTCTTCTAATCACACAACTAGCATCTTCTAAACACACGACTAGCATCCTCTAAACATACAGCTGGTATTCTCTAAACATGCAGTGGGGCAAAAAAGTATTTAGTCAGCCGCCAATTGTGCAAGTTCTCCCACTTAAAAAGATGAGAGAGGAGTGTAATTTTCATCTTAGGTACACTTCAACTAGGAGAGACAAAATTTGGAAAAAAAATCCAGAGAATCACATTGTAGGATTTTTAATGAATTTATTGGTAAATTCCTCGGTAAAATAAGTATTTGGTCACCTGCAAACAAGCAGGATTTCTGGCTCTTACAGACCTGTAACTTCTTCTTTAAGAGGCTCCTCTGTCCTCCACTCGTTACCTGTATTAATGGCACCTGTTATCAGTATAAAAGACACCTGTCCACAACCTCTATCAGTCACACTCAAAACTATACTATGGCCAAGACCAAAGAGCTGTCAAAGGACACCAGAAACAAAATTGTAGACCTGCACCAGGCTGGGAAGACTGAATCTGAAATAGGTAAGCAGCTTGGTGTGAAGAAATCAACTGTGGGAGCAATTATAAGAAAATGGACGACATACAAGACCACTGATAATCTCCCTCGATCCGGGGCTCCATGCAAGATCTCGCCCCGTGGGGTCAAAATTATCACAAGAACGGTGAGCAAAAATCCCAGAACCACACAGGGGGACCTAGTGAATGACCTGCAGAGAGCTGGGACCAAAGTAACAAAGGCTACCATCAGTAACACACTATGCCGCCAGGGACTCAAATCCTGCAGTGCCAGACATGTCCCCCTGCTTAAGCCAGTACATGTCCAGGCCCGTCTGAGGTTTGCTAGAGAGCATTTGCATGATCCAGAAGAGGATTGGGAGAATGTCAGATGAAAGCTAAACAGAACTTTTTGGTAAAAACTCAACTCGTCGTGTTTGGAGGAGAAAGAATGCTGAGTTGCATCCAAAGAACACCATACCTACTGTGAAGCCTGGGGGTGGAAACATCATGCTTTGGGGTTGTTTTTATGCAAAGGGACCAGGACGACTGATCCGTGTAAAGGAAAGAATGAATGGGGCCATGTATCGTGAGATTTTGAGTAAAATCCTCCTTCCATCATCAAGGGCATTGAAGATGAAACATGGCTGGGTCTTTCAGCATGACAATGATCCCAAACACACCGCATGGGCAATAAAGGAGTGGCTTCGTAAGAAGCATTTCAAGGTCCTGGAGTGTTCTAGCCAGTCATCAGATCTCAACCCCATAGAACATCTTTGGAGGGAGTTGAAAGTCTGTGTTGCCCAGCGACAGCCCCAAAACATCACTGCTCTAGCGGAGATCTGCATGGAGGAATGGGCCAAAATACCAGCAACAGTGTGTGAAAACCTTGTAAAGACTTACAGAAAACATTTGACCTCTGTCATTACCAACAAAGGGTATATAACAAAGTATTGAGATGAACTTTTGTTATTGCCCAAATACTTATTTTCCACCATAATTTGCCAATTAATTCATAAAAAATCCTACAATATGATTTCCTATGATGGAAGTTACAGGCCTCATCTTTTTAAGTGGGAGAACTTGCACAATTGGTGGCTGACTAAATACTTTTTTGCCCCACTGTAATCAAATCTTATAAACATACAACTAGTGTCCTCTAAACATACAACTATAATCCTCTGAATATACAGCCAGTGTCCTCTAAACATACAGCTAGTATCTTTTTTAAAAGATAGTGTGAGAAGCAGATGCTAGAGTAAAAGGGAATGTGAGGGACAGGAGACGGGAGAGTGGGAAGGATGAAGAAGTACGTAGAGTAAGAGATGGGGGAGGTTAAAGGAGAGGATGAGGAGAGGATGAGGAGACTACAGAAGAAGGGGGTGGAAGGATAGACAGCAAGAGGGTGAATCCTCCTATCAGAAGCAAAAGCTGCTTTCCAACCCAAATATCCCTGACATGACAATATACCAGAATAAAGAAGACAGAATGAGCCAGCGGCTGAATATGTCCAGTTGACACAATGTAACTTGTCTGAAGGCATTTTTAAATTCTCTACAGCAGTAGCATAAACCAAAACAGCTGTCCCATTGTTTTAAATGTGGTCATTGTAAAGCATGAATAACTTTCACTTCTTTTGAAAAACGCTTCCATGATCAGGATCAGGGGAGGGTTAAGAACAGGATCTAAATGAGATATTTGGGTATTATCAACATCTTAGCCTTTCATGAATTAATAGAAATCACATCTGTCTTTTTAGGATCTAAAGGATTACAGGTCAAAACCCTTAAGACCTAATGGTCACGGGTCCGCCTCCATGGTCCTAAGGTCAACTGCCTTAGTTGCCTTAGACCAAAGGTCAAGCACCTTAGTCCAAATGTCAAGGGGTTTTGAGTCTAAATGGTCAGTAGCCTCAGTCCAAAGGGTCAAAGGTCAACACCCATAGACT